>JAVJIF010023901.1:0-56238 GCA_038442645.1 Agave tequilana
GGATAAGTCCCGTCAAGAACTGTGACCTTTGGGGTTTTGCCGAACTCGAGGGTCACCATATTAGCAGTGACTTTCTTCTGCTCTGACTTTAGTGTCAGGACTCCAGCGTCGATCAAGGCTTGAATTCTGTCCTTGAGGACATAGCACTTGTTGGTAGGATGGTGAATCATCCTGTGGTAAAGACAGTATTTGGGATCATTCGTGCGTCCTATTTCATTGGGACGTCGAGCTTCTGGTAGCTTGATTTTATTCCCTTTGTGGAGCAAGTAGAATATTGTGACCACCTAATCGTCTTTGAAGGAGTACTGTTTTGGAGGGAACTTAGACTTCTGATTATTGAAGCCGCTCTTCTTGGCCTTCGACTGCACGTCTCCGGACAATTCTACGGACATGGTCTCTTTCCTTTGGCTTGAGAAGGCTGCAGTACGTCGCCACGTCCTTTATTGTTCATACCCATTTGCCTTGGGGGTGGATGGTTCGAATTTTTTAGCTGACTTTTCGGCTATCTCAGCTTATTCGACCAGTTCTTTCCAGGTATGGGCTTTGACATCCCCCATGCGAACCTCTACCTGATCCAAGAAGTTGTGCCTGCACGTCTGTAAGAGCATGGGTAATAGCATCCCTGCTGGGCACATCAAAGATAAGTTTCTGAATCACTCAATGTAATAACGGACAGATTCACCCTTCTTTTGTACGGTGGAGAGGAGCTTATCCATGGTTACTTCTGTATCATCCTCATAGAAACGAGAAAGGAATTGGGTTTCCAGGTCGATCTATGAATTGGCAGAGCCCGGAGGGGACTTCAGAACCAGTCGAATGCTAACCCCTTTAAGGTGCCAATGAACAGCCTAGCCATGATGGCGTCATTGCCTATAACATTACGGTCTGAGACCGGAAATAGTAGATGTGCTGATTTGGTGAGCTCTTACCATCATACGTATGCAACGTTGGTGTTTGAACTTCGGTGGGTATGGCACTGAATCCCACTCCAGTGGGTAAGGACGGACTGCCCCTACTTTCTTAATTCATCCCTCTGAGCTAGGGATGCAATTTGAGCTTGGAGACCCTTAAGGACTTCAGCGTCTAAAGAAGAACCCTCCTTGAATTTCTCCGCGTTTGGCTGCTCATTGCTAAAATGTTCCTCCTCATCGTGATTGCTTCCGGCATCATTGTTATTCCGGTTACTGAGGACTTGAGCAAGTGTCTAGAGCTTCTTGCTGGGTTTTGGAAGTTTGCTCCTGAGCTTCCAAACGCCGACGAAGGTCGTCGTTAGCATTATCAGCCACGTTGACTGATGCTCTGTCTGTACGCACTGAGCTGATTGTCGCCGAAGAGGCATACCCACTGTCTTCATCTTCTTCATCAGACCACTAGACTGATCCTCTTTGGTTCTGGCGAGGCTACTGCCGTTGAGGAGGATGGCTGTCATAACTGTAGGGTATCGCAACCCTAGATCTGGTATTTCGGAAGACACCTTCTTCATGCACCAAGACATCACCTAAGCCTGGGCTATAATCTGGATTGGGGAGCAGTAGGGGGGTGTCGTCAAATGCTTGTCTTCCCCTGCGCAGCTCTAGTCCTCTTCTAGTCATGTTGACGGGTGCAGAGGGTAGATCTCGCGAGACGCTCCTTTTATGATGTTTCACGGGGCCTGCCCCGACAGTCGATCAAAAACTGATCGTCGGCCTGGAGAAGTGGCGGGGATTGGTCCTAGCCGGTAATGGACTGAGTGGACCATAAGCAACTGACATCCCTCTTGCTGACAACATGAGGAAGAAGTTTGGAAAGATTTGACTTTCGCTTACTTGTCAAAAATTCCCGCAAATCAAACCCGGTTGGGTCTTTACAATCGAGCGCTGAGGCTCTTTTGGATCGTGCGTAGGACGATGTCCTGCTCCTTTTATCCCCGCAGAGGGGATTAGCACAGAATAGTGCTTCAGTTCTAGCTTCGCGTTTAAGAGCCTTGGGAATGCCCTTGGACGTTGAAGCTGCATAAGCAATGCTGTCAACACTTAGGGGTAATCCCTAGCTCCACCACAAAGCGCGAACTTAGCGCTTGACGAAACTGGAGAGCGGAGCACGCTGAGGTGCTTTATCCGCTATGCTGCTGCGAAGGCGATTAGCCTTAGATAGTACCTTGATTCTAGCTTCGCGGCTAAGAGCCTCGCGCGTACGCTGTGGTACAGTAGCTTCGCTCATGAGAACGAGGCCGGCGCAAGGCGTTGCCGTTCTTGAATTGGGCGACGGTATGATGCCGTCGTGACTTCGTGGCTGATAGCGTGTCAGAGCAGGCAGGCATCTTGCCTTTTTCTTCGCGAGAGAGACGCGGTTCTGGCGTAGCTACGCCTGAGGCTTTGCCCAAATACTTCTATTTAGGCCTCCACATCCGCTTTGGCAGAGGATACTTAGGTTCGCAAGGAACCTGATTAGCCATACGCGAGGATGAAGGGTATTGGCAGAATTCTACCTCTGGTTTCTGTTCTGAAACCTTGGACATGGAGACCTTCCTATGCTTCCGTGCATGAAGCATTGGACCACTCCCAGAGAGGACTTCTTCGAATTTTCCTTGGTCGAAGTAAATGACCAGGTTCTCAAAAGTGACAGACTTGGATTGCGGGCGTGCTTCTTGTTGCGCCAGAGAACCGCAGTAAGCTCGCAGAGAGCCTTATCTGTCTCCACAGAGACTTGCCTTGAAGATTTAGCCAGAGAGGTTCTGGGGCACCGATTTTTTCTGAATTCAGAGTTAGACCCGAAGGTCTGTTCGTCGCATTGCGACACTTGATTCTCAGCAGTAGAGAAATCAATCCCCAGCGGAGTCGCCATCTTGTTTTCCATAAATTTGCAAAAGGGGAAAACTTACAATAAAAAGAGTTGAGGAGCTAAATTACAAGTAACACAAAAGATTACAAGTAGATCTCCTCAGAGATTCTGGAGAAGAGTGCCGATAGGAGTCTGGTCAGCGCGCGACCACTTTGTCCCTTTGACGATGCGAGCGATGAGATTCCCTTCTCGCCTGGTTTGGGGAATCAGAGAACAGAAGGTTAATAGAACCCTCTTGTACTTCTCAAAAACGCCTTCGCTTAGGAATTTCTTCTCGCCTGGTTCGGAGATTCCTTGAGAAGAAGATATTAGGGTATCAGCACCCTGATTAGAGAAGTGATTCTCTAAATGTCTCTAAATTCAAGAGAATAGATCTCTGTTTGTAGCGCGGTGTGTCCTTTCGAGAAGTCGTCTCTCTCTCTGTCCAGTCTGTGTAGAGATCTCTGGAAAATCGTCTCTTGCCTCTCTCTCCTTGTGCCCCTGGTGGGCTATTTATAGGGGGGTATAATTGACCCTTGAAAATATAGAAACAGATTGAATCAAATCTGTTTAAATCTGGAAAGTAGCCTTACTGCGAGGCTAGGATCAGCTTCTGCGAAGCTAGAAGTAGCAGGTCGGTTGATCCTCTTGATCTGTTTTGATCCTTTCCATATCATTGGAGGATTTCCCCTGATCCTCTTACTCGTTTTAGGAGAGTCAAGAGATTATGGCAATCAACTGCCAAATTTGATTTCCGATTGGATCTTGATTGGATTTGATCTCATCTGGAGATTTAATTGGTCAAAGGTTTACCATATCAGACCCGTAGCGGCGCTCCCCGCATTGAGCTCACAGCGGAGCTGGACGGCGCATGTGGCGAAGTCGGAGGATAGCTCTTCAGCGGAGCTAGATGTCGTCGGTGGCGAAGTTAGAAGACAGCTCTTTCAGCGGAGCTAGATGTCATCTGTGGTGAAGTTACCGAACATCCTTCTGCGCAGTTGCGTGTGGCTTCAAGCGAAGTTAACTCTCAGCAGAGTTAGCTGAGCACTTCCGACGAAGCTATAAGTTAGCTTCCTGACGGAGCTGTGAATGGCTTCAAGGCGAAGTTGGATGATCTTAGCCTCTCAGGCGAGGCTATCCCTTTGGCTCATGCGATGCTAAGTGCTAGCATCTTAGACCTGCTGAGGTCTGTTTAGAGACAATCTGGGCTTAGAGTCCAAGTTGCTTCCTTGTCCCTCAGAGATGGGTGAAAACTGATCATCAGCTTATCTGTTGCTTGTCTTTTGTAAATGTCAACAAGTACAGAACTGGTCGTCAGCTTGTCTATCGCTTGTCTTTTATAAATGTCAACATGTTTAGACATTGTTCATACCAATCAATCTATCTCCCACTTGTCTTTTATAAATGTCAACAATTATAAACATTGTTCAGGCCAGTCAGAATCTTGTCATTTTAAGTGTCAACAATGGCGCCGTCTCAGCCATTCAGACATGGAGTCTTCGGTTAGTGTGCAGCTTGCGCACCTTGTCGCTCAAATGCATGAAGCTCATCTTGCCGCTCAGGAAGCCGCTAAGGCCATTTCTTCGGACTTGAAATCCTTGGAGACAAGGAAGGTCGAGCTCAGGGATGCTATAGATGCTTCTAGCAGTGCTCTTCTTGACGTCGAAGATAAAATTGAAAAGGCCAAGGAGATGATCAGGAAGGCAAATCTTCTCTAATCAAAGGCTGACCAGTACTTCTTAAAGAGACTGCGCGGCTTGAGTAGCTTAAGGCTCAGAGTGACGAACTCTCGCGGCAGGAGTCAGCTCAGAGGGTAACCTTGGTTGAGATTGAAGCTCACTTGGCCCAGACGGCGAGTTTTAATGAGGCTGAGCTAAGGTCGCAGGCTCTTGTCAGGACTGCTGATGATAGGAAGGCAAGGCTGGCTTTTCTTGAGGGACGGATCAAATCTTATGACGCACCCCTTTAGCTTGTAATATATGTGCCTCCATGTATCACTTCTTTTCAGAATTAATAAAAGTATTTTGTTTAGCCCTTCCTGTCGTGTTTCCAACTTGTTCTACTTTCTGAATTGTCGCTTCCAAGTTATATTGCAGCCTTCTGAGGAAATAGTCCTTACTGTACTGAATGATGAAACTTGGCTACCTGCCGGTTCAAAGGTCGCAATGACGTAACCGATTGAGGAGCCACCCAGTTTGAGGTAGTCCTTGACGGACTGAAAGGGTGAGACATGGATATCTGTCAATTCAGAGGTCGCAATGACATAACCGATTGAGACGCCACCAAGCTCGACGTAGTCCTTGATGGACTGAAAGGGTGATAATTGTCTTTTGTAAATGTCAACAAGTATCGAGACTTGTCTTTTGTAAATGTCAATAAGCTCGAAATTAAGACTTGACTGTCTGCTGGTTCAGAGGTCGCAATGACATAACCAATTGAGACGCCACCAAGCTCAAGGTAGGTGATACCTGTCTTTTGTAAATGTCAACAGGCTCAAGGTTGAGACTTTTCTTTTGTAAATGTCAACAAGCTCAAAATTGAGACTTGGCTGTCTGCTAGTTCAGAGATCGCATTGACATAACCAATTGAGACGCCACCAAGCTCAAGGTAGGTGATACTTGTCTTTTGTAAATATCAACAAGTATCGAGACCTGTCTTTTGTAAATGTCAACAGGCTCAACGTTGAGACTTGTCTTTTGTAAATGTCAACAAGCTCGAAATTGAGACTTGGCTATCTGCCAGTTCAGAGGTCGCAATGATATAACTGTTGAGAAGCCACCAAGCTCAAAGTTAGTCCTTGGCGGACTGAAGGGTGATACTTGTCTTTTGTAAATGTCAACAAGTATCGAGACATGTCTTTTGTAAATGTCAACAGGCTCAAGGTTGAGACTTGTCTTTTGTAAATGTCAACAAGCTCAAAATTGAGACTTGGCTATCTGCCAGTTCAGAGGTCGCAATGACATAACTGGTTGAGAAGCCACCAAGCTCAAGGTAGGTGATACTTATCTTTTGTAAATGTCAACAAGTATCGAGACCTGTCTTTTGTAAATGTCAACAGGCTTAAGGTTAAGACTTGTCTTTTGTAAATGTCAACAAGCTCGGAATTGAGACTTGGCTGTCTGCTGGTTCAGAGGTCGCAATGACATAACCAATTAAGACGCCACCAAGCTCAAGGTAGTCCTTGATGGACTGAGAGGGTGATACTTGTCTTTTATAAATGTCAACAAGTATCGAGACCTGTCTTTTGTAAATGTCAACATGCTCAAGGTTTAGACTTGTCTTTTGTAAATGTCAACAAGCTCGTAATTGAGACTTGACTGTCTGCTGGTTCAGAGGTCACAATGACATAACCAATTGAGGCGCCACCAAGCTCAATGTTAGTCCTTAGCGGACTGAAGGGTGATACTTGTCTTTTGTAAATGTCAACAAGCTCGGAATTGAGACTTGGCTGTCTGCTGGTTCAGAGGTCGCAATGACATAACCAATTGAGACGCCACCAAGCTTAAGGTAGGTGATACATGTCTTTTGTAAATGTCAACAAGTATCGAGACCTGTCTTTTGTAAATGTCAACAGGCTCAAGGTTGAGACTTGTCTTTTGTAAATGTCAACAAGCTCGAAATTGAGACTTGGCTGTCTACTGGTTCAGAGGTCGCAATGACATAACTAATTGAGACGCCACCAAGCTCAAGGTAGGTGATGGAATTTGGAAAAAGGTCTCATTTTCATTGCGAAAAACGAGGAGATCACTGTCATAGGTTAATGTTAACGTAACAGCGAAATAGATGCCAGAGGTTATACTGTTAAAAATAGCATGAAAAGGTCTCGTTCTCACGGGAAGAAACGAGGAAATAACTGTCATAGGTTTAGCGTTAACGTAACAGCGAAATGGATGGAAGAATCTTTATATGTGGTCTTATCATTCCATGGATGGGAATTGGTAAGTGATTTTAGAGAGGGAATCAAATGGGAATAGGTCCCTTAGGATTTTTAGCAAATCCCCAGCTGTCAACGGGTTTGATATGCCTTTACCAACTACCGTTTGAGTCGGGCTAGCCATGCTATTCCCCTCAGCATGATGAGTTGTCGAGGACTCATGTTGGGCTTAAAGGCCAACATTTTCCTCTATCCTTAACCATTAAGGATGTTGGATCATTTGGTTAGCGTATGTGTAACCTTGATTCTCCTTGAAGACAAACAATGTATGACCAGGTTCCTACTGGTTTATGATTGCATGATCTCGTTTGGAGGAAGAGAGAGGCTCTCTTTGCGTACATTGGATTTGAAGGTATTGATCAGAGGTGTAGTGTTAACTTGATCATGAGAAGGATCCTTAATCAAGGATAATACTTCTTTAGAAACTTGCCATTGATCGGCATCATGAGTAAATCGCCATCTGAAGTCATAAGGCGGTATGCTCCGTTTGAATAGACTGTTTCTATTACAAACGATCCTTTCCATTTAGGCTGAAATTTGCCTTTGGTCTTATGCGTCATAATCATCGGTCGTCTGACGGCTAAAACCAAATCTCCTTTCTGGAAGACTCTTTGTTTGACCTTCTTGTTGAAGGCTTTTGAGATTCGAGCTTGATACAACTCGATGTGTTGCTGAGCTTGTAGTCGTTTCTCATCTAGGCCTTTGAGCTCTTGAAGATGTAACTGATCATTATCCTCTGATGTGATCTTAGTCATTAAAGCGACTCGCAATGACGGCATCTGGATTTCCAACGGGATGACTGCTTCGCACCCGTACACCAGGAAAAAAGGTGTTTTGCCTGTCGGTGTCCGAACCGTGGTTCGGTAGGCCCAAAGACATTCACCAAGCTTTTCATCCCAATCTCGCTTATTCGAGGAGACGAATTTCTTGAGTAGCTTGATGATCATTTTGTTGAATGCTTCCGCCAAGCCATTAGCGGCAGGATTATAGGCAGTCGAAGCCACATTCTGAATTCGGTATTTATCGCAGAACCGATAGAATACCTGGCTTATGAATTGGGGACCATTATCATGGATGATCCGCCTAGGGACACCAAATCGATGGATGATATGGTGTTTGATGAAATTAACCACGTTAGAGGTTTTGACTTCAACCAGTGGTATAACTTCTGTCCACTTTGAAAAGTAATCGGTTATTGACAAAATAAACCGGTGACCTCTTGTCGAAGAGGGGCTGATTGGTCCTAAGACGTCGATTCCCCATGCTTCGAATGGCCATGAAGCAACAGTTGGGTGGAGAAACTCCGAAGGCTAGTGTATGAAGTCCGCATGAATTTGGCATGCTTTACACCTTCATGCATATTGGATGGCATCGGCTATCATGGTTGGCCAATAGTATCCAAGCCTATGCAGTCTATCTTTGAGCTTTGGACCTGGCTGATGAGCTCCGCATATGCCGTCGTGTGCTTCTTTAAGCACTTCCTATGCCTCTGAATTAGAAAGGCAACGGAGGAGGACACCGTCATATGAACGACGGTAAAGTGTCTTCAAAGTTAGATTATAGTGAAAACAGAGAGACCTTCGTCTGATAGACGCCACTTCTCTAGGATCGTCTGGCAGCAGACCACGTAAGGCATAGTCGATGAGAGGAAATCGCCAATCTCTCGGCTCAAAATCTGTGGAGACATTATAGACTTCTCGGGTTCTTATCATATGCTTAGAGCATACAAGGTGTCGAGTCGCCACTGTGAGGTGATACTCGGTGTCGACTGGCAAGGCTAGTATTATTGCTAATGCAGCAAGAGCATCTGCCTTGGTATTTTGAGATCGAGACACGTGCCCGATGTAGAAACCTTCAAATAGATTAGCCAATTCGATGACTGTGTTATAATAAGGCACCAAGTCTTCATGACGGACCTCATATTCGCCTTTAACCTGATTGATAATCAGTTTTGAATCGCCATAAGCTTTCAGGTAGCATACCCCCATTCCATGGGCGAGCTGAAGGCCAATAAGTAGAGCATTATATTCCGCTACGTTGTTGGAGCATGATTCTGTCAGGGAAAATGCTCTGGAAAGGACATGATTCTGTGGGGAGATAAACACAACCCCACTTCAGCAATGATCTTACCTTTAGGGCCTATTCATGAAGCTCCATCAAAGAACATCTGCCATACTTCCTCCTCTGAGGTTGTATTAGACTCGAAGACTTCATCTGGGATATCTTCGTGAAGTTTTGAGTTCTCCGAAACTGGATGAGCTGCCAAGAACTCTGCAAGGGCCTGGCCTTTAACCGCCTTCTGAGGGGTAAAGATCATGTCGTATTGAGACAAAAGAAGCGCTCATTTAGCTAATCTTGAATTCAATGATCCTAGCTTCGTCATAAGAAGACACAAAAGATTTACTCTGGAGATGACATGTATGGTTTGGCCTACCAAGTAATTATTGGGTTTATATGCATGGATATGCATAAAAACAATGAAACATAGTCTTGATACCGATTAGACGGTAAAACTTTATTAAAACACTTGATACCAAATTAAACATGTTCTTTTGATACCAAATAAACACCCAATAAAGACAAACTAAACATGCATATAAACCCAATAATTCTCCCCCTTTTTGTCAATCATCAACAAAGGGGTCAAAACAAAAACAAGTCAATAAATTATTCTCCCCCTTTTTGTCTATCATCAACAAAGGGGTCAAAAAAACAAGTCAATAAATTATTCTACCCCTTTTTGTTCGAAACAAAGAATCAACAAAAGGGTTAAAAAAAATAAATGCATTGTTCTCCCCCTTTTTGTCTAAAACAAAAAATTTACATCAATAAGGGGTTCAATCAAATATGATATCAATTGAAATTTTTATTATAGGAAATGAAAGCATACATACATAAAAATATATGAGTATACACAAAAAAAATGTCAATATCGATACCAATTGAAAGAATCCAATGATACCAATAAAGTTACAATAATATCAAATGTATATCTCATATTTCCTACCACCCAATCATGCTCATGTTAAAAGGATTTCAATGTAAAGCATACATAGGCATGGTCTCCCATCCATCCGCCCGTTGAAGGTAGGGGTTTTCAAAAATAGGTTTGAAAAATAGTGTATGTTTGAAAACATCTACCAAAACGAAGAATACGAAAGCAAGGAATTAAACATAAATATTTTTCATAAAACACATGTAAATCACATGGCACTAAACACTCTAAATCAATAAGACGCATATCATACTCATGAAAACAAAATCATGAGAAACCATTAGATTAAGTGAGTGCAAGAGTGTAATGTGAAACATGGCATCATGAAAACATTCAATTAAGCTCAATTGAAATTCCTTTAAACATGAAAATATGAAAATCATCAAAACTAAATTTTCATTAAAAATAATTTATACTTCAAGGCATATGTATGTTTTGATAAAACAAGAAGTATACAAACATATCCCTAAACACAATTGAGTCCATAATAAAGATTTGCATGAAAAGCAAATGACTCAAGGGGTATACATGTATATCTTAAGGTTTGGCAAAATAAACATATACATGAAGTGAAAACACATGATCATAAAACATGTCCAAAATGGGGAATATAAGTTAGAATGCATGAATCATCAAAACTAGACTACACTAGCACATCTAATGGGTACAAATGAACGTTCAAGCTCAAACATATAAGGATCTATTTGTGGCCCACTATATGTACAGGTATAAATACTAGTCTTAATGAAAACTAACATTTAAACATATATTCAATTCATGAAGCATGAAACGAGACATAAATCCAATCATTATGTAAATCCATATGTTATTAGAGTTATGAAATACATAATAGCTAAACAATGGTGAGAACACAACGTATGGGTCCTTATAAACAAAGGTGATCTCAAAAGCTATACATGCATGTCAATGATCTAATAATCATGGTATTTAACATAATAATCTATAAACATCCAAACCATGAAGTATCAAAAGAAAAATCATAAACACCCAAATGATCATTATGTATATGCATGTGCATTAGATCTAGGACATACACATTAGTTAAAAACAAAGTGAGAACACATAGATATAGATCCATATTGAACATGGGTGTCTCAAATAACTAACATGTATAACACTATTCTAATAAACATGACATAGCATAATGAATCATAAAACAATACATGCTATAGAATGATATGAAGGCAATATTTTTTTTTTTAAAAAAATTGTGATGCAACGATCACCCAAAACAAGACTAGAAGCCGAATATCCTGTGAAGGGCTCTGAACTACTAGCTCGTGATTCCTCTAGATAAGAGTTTGAGGTGCGTATTGCAATCTTGTTGTATGAGTATATGATCGACAATATGAATATTAAACAAGTGAATATTGCAATGAATATGAAGAGCAAGTAAATAAAGATGGGAGTTAGAGATTGATACCAAAACCATGAAAGGCACTTCTCTAGATCTTCAAACCAAGGTGGTCTTTCCACCAAACTTCCCTTGAAAGTGATGCATTCAAATAGTCCTCATGAAGCACGGAACGCATCCACTCCAAGGTACCGCCACTCTCACGTCAAGTGAGAGCCCACACCTACATCAAATGCAATAGGGGTGGTCTTTGGTACCCATTTCCTTTTGGGTCCATAGGGGTTAGTACCTTTCCTAACCCAAACAAAATTAGTTGCCAAAATTTACATCATGTATACGATTATAACAAAATTTAGCAAGGTGGCCCTTTCGTCCACAATGTGTACATGTGTACACATGAGCATACATAGTGTAAAAATTGTGACAGTGAGTAGCATGTGTATGCCGTGGAGGTGTGCATGCAAAGATGGAACTTGTTTCTTTCGAAACATAGACTCCAAGCGTGTATGACTCACAACACAATGGCCCAAAGTGGAGCCCAAACAATCAACACTTTTCTTCAAAACATTTATATCATTTTCAATACTTGAAGATAAAGTGGAGCATGCAATAGATGTGTTAGGTGAGGCTACACTAGCATGGCAAACATGAGAGACTCTATCATTTTTCAAAGATTTATTTTCATTTAAAACTAAATCTAATTCTTTTGAAATAAACTCAATTTCATTTTTCAAAGAATGATTATCCTTTAAAATAAAATCTAATTTTGAAGATAAAACCTCATTGTTTTTCACAACATCATCACAATTATTTTTACTTTTCAAAAATTCATTTTCCTTTATGGCAAGATCTAGTTGAGATTTAAGTGAGTCACGTTCACTACAAATCTCTTCCTTCTCTTGCAAAATAAAATCAAATCTTAAGCACAAATCCTCATAATCTTCTTTTAGTTCAAGATTCTTCTTTTTCAAAAGATCATGTTTTTCCAAAAAAAATTCAAATTTTGTAGGAAGTTCCATATTTAAAGTTTGAACTTCTAAACACCCATGGCAATAGGAACTAGTGCTATCATCTAGTTGAGATTCCGATTGTACCTCAAGGGAGTCATTCCCTTGGACCATGAGGCAACGCTCGTCGGACTTGTCTCTCCTAGGTCTCCTCATTTTATCAATAATCTTTGGTAGCTCGGGAGAAGTCAAAATGCTCCAAACTGCAAAAGCCGAATCATAATGAGCAAACACATGTAATAAATCTTTATCAATGGATGCTCTAAGTGCTTTAAGGGCTAATGCATTGGCTTTCTTATGTTTTCTATCATTGGGGTAGGATTCCTTGGTAATGGCTTGATAAACTTTATGTCCTAAGGTTTTTAAATAGCTACTCATCTTGGCCTTCCAAATAACAAGTCTAGAAATGTCAAACATAGTAGGGCTATCCATGAGTGCAAACTATATGTGTGCAAATGAAAATGCAAATGAAGATTAGCAAACAGGATCTCACTCCTAGGTGGTTAAACCTAAGTATCAGGAGCGGAGGCTCTGATACCAATTGAAATCACCTAGAGGGGGGTGAATAGGTGATAATGCTAATCTAATAACTAAATGCGGAATTTAAAAACTTATTGCAACAACACACAAGCAAGTATATGATATAGCAATATGAAACAATGCACAAAGTAGAGAGAGTCAATCAATCAAACGCAAACAACAAGATGTGTTTCGAGGTTCGAGCACCCAGCTCTACATCCCCGCCTTCACCGAGAAGGATTTCCAATTCACTAGTCCACACAGGACTCCCACACAGGGAACTTCCAATGAGGATTTTGGGGCAAATACAACCGGGAGTACCTAACTCCTCTCTCAACCAAATACAACCTCCACCGAGGCACCGCAATCCACCTCTAGACAAGAGGGATACAAAACCAATACCAACTCCACCTCACCAAGAGGGAGCAAGCACAATCTCAACCTCTACCAAAGAGGGAGCCAACCAATAAATAAAGGTTTACAACTTAGTGGTTACAAAGACCACAAACAATTTCTTTCTCCCACAAACACAAAGATCCTATAGAATAGGATAGTAGATGTAGCTCAAGTGTGAGGAAAAACAAAGGAATGGAAAACAAATATTCAAAGAAAATCCTTGGGGAAAACTAGAAAATAAGATGAAGAAGTTGAATCAAAACTCTTTTCCCAAAAACCCTTTTCTTTGATTTTCCAAACCCTAAATAAAAACACCAAATAGATAATGATCTTTTGAGCCCAAAAACTTTTTTTTATTGTTGTGAAAACACTACAGAGTCAGGAAAAATTAGCACAAAAATTCTTGGTGAAAACTGGTCACAAATGGGGTTTATATAGCCCCTATAAAAATATAGCCGTTGGCAGCTAAAAATGCCAGAAATGGCCTACCGGTCGACCAGACGGTCGACCGGCCAACGGTCGAATTTTGACTATTGGCAGCTACTGGTCGACCGCCCGGTCGACCGGGGTCCAGAACCAGAGAGCAACAGCTCTCTGGCCGGTCAACCGCTCGGTCGACCGGAGCAACCCGAGAGTGGGTTGCTTTCAGTCGGCCGACTGGTCGGTCGACCGGCCGACTGACACGGCTACGTGCACAATCTTGTGCACGACCGGTCGATCGCTATGGTCGATCGGCTCCTGGTCCGGTCGACCGTTACGGTCGACCGCCAGAGCCTGGCAGCCAAATTCTGGGACAGAAAAACTTGGTTTTTAATCTCTTAAAAATTCCCATAAAAACTCTAAAATTCCATAAAAATAGTTTTATCATTTTACATTGAAATAAAAACTTGTGTGAAAAATTTCAACACAAATTTCAAACATTTGAACTATTTATGTGTTATGGAAATTTTGCCGAAAACTAAAAACTATATTTTTCCAAACTTTGATTTTTAAAATAAACTTTGTCCAACACTAATCCAAATACTTAAACATTATAAAACATGTTACATATGGACATAGGTCCAATATACAAGAAACATATACATATCATTGTTTTTGTTTTTAATTCCAAAAATATGTTTTGTAAAAATACAAAACCTAAAACACATGAATAGGTATGTCAAACTAAGTTTGTTTAAGACATGAAGCATACATGTATATAGAATGAATCTAATATACATAAAACCAAGTAAACTTGTTTTGATCTACCATTCATGAAAACAAATATCGATTAAACCAAAAACCGAAAACCAATATTCAAAACATAAAACGTGTGTGTATTGTGAACTTGAGCATATCACACTATTCTAATCTTTACACATGGATCTAAAACAAACTAAACTAGGATACCTAAGTCTTCTTGATGATCTTCCATCTTCAAGTCGACTCGATCCAAACCGTGATCCACCGAGCGAGTGCTATGAATGATCTTGATGCTCGGGCTCTGGAATCACCACGTGAAAGCTTCCAAACCATCTTGTTGAAGCTAATCACCAACTAATATCTTGATTAAAGATCTAAAACTAAAATCACAAGATTATTAGTACACATAACTACATGAGTTAATCATCATCAAAACTAGAGTGGAAGGCCTTTGGGCCAACAGTAATGTCGTGTCTTCTGAATGGCAAAGACAAGAGCTAAGCACTCCTTCTCGATAGGATTATAGCGAGATTCCACCCCTATCAGAGTCGCTAAGAGAGGCTGATGTCAGATTGTTGTCATCCGGCAAGATAGAGATGACATTGCAAGATTTGCCCTTCGACTTGGACTTCTTTGAATCCCACTGTACGTCTTGGACGAGGTCTGGGTGTATCCACATGACTTCCCCTGTCTCCAATGTTAAAGGAAAAAGACCCTTATTATCTTGAGTTTTAGCTGGAGGATGCTTGACTTCCAACCGTGGCGCAGGGACTGGATAAGTCCCGTCAGGAACTGTGACCTTTGGGGTTTTGCCGAACTCGAGGGTCACCATATTAGCAGTGTCTTTCTTCTGCTCTGACTTTAGTGTCAGGACTCCAGCGTCGATCAAGGCTTGGATTCTATCCTTGAGGATATAGCACTTGTCGGTAGGATGGTGAACCATCCTGTGGTAGAGAAAGTATTTGGGATCATTCGTGCGTCCTATTTCATTGGGATGTCGAGCTTCTGGTAGCTTCATTTTATTCCCTTTGTGGAGCAAATGGAATATTGTGACCACCTGATCGTCTCTGAAGGAGTACTATTTTGGGGGAACTTAGACTCCTGATTATTGAAGTCGCTCTTCTTGGCATTCGACTGTACGTCCCCGGGCAATTCTACGGACATAGTCTCCTTTCATTTGGCTTGAGAAGACTACGCCATGTCGCTACGTCCTTTATTATTCATACCCCATTTGCCTTTAGGGGTAGATGGTTCGAACTTTCTAGCCGACTTTTTGGCTATCTCAGCTTGTTCGACCAGTTCTTTCCAAGTATGGGCTTTGACAGCCCCCATGCGAACCTCTACTTGGTCCAGGAAGTTGTGCCTGCACGTCTGTAAGAGCATGGGTAATGGCATCCCTACTGGGCACATCAAAGATAAGTTTCTGAACCGCTTAATATACTCACGGACAGATTCGCCCCTCTTCTGCACGGTGGAGAGGAGCTTGTCCATGGTTACCTCGGTATCGTCCTCATAGAAACGAGAAAGGAATTGGGTTTCGAGGTCGATCCAGGAATTAATGGAACCCGGAGGGAGACTTCGGAACCAATCAAATGCTACCCCCTTTAAGGTGCCAATGAACAGCCTAGCCACGATGGCATCATTGTCTATAACATTACCGGTCTGAGACCGAAAATACTAGATGTGCTGATTTGGTGAGCTCTTACCATCATACGTATGCAACGTTGGTGGTTTGAACTTCGGTGGGTATGGCACTGAATCCCACTCCAGTTAAGGACGAACTGCCCCTACTTTCTTTAATTCGTCCCTCTGAGCTAGGGATGCAATTTGAGCTTGGAGGCTCTTAAGGACTTCAGCGTCTAAAGAAGAACCCTCCTTGGATTTCTCCGTCTTTGGCTGGTCATTGCTAAAATGTTCCTCCTCATCGTGATTTCTCTCGGCATCATTGTTATTCCGGTTACTGAGGAGTTGGGCAAGCATCTGTTGAATGTTGTCCAGAGCTTCTTGCTGGGTTTGAAAGTTTGCTCCTGAGCTTTCAAACGCCGACGAAGGTCGTCGTTAGCATTATCAGCCATATTGACTGATACTCTGTCTGTTCGCACTGAGCTGACTGTCGCCGAAGAGGCATACCCACTGTCTTCATCTTCTTCATCAGACCACTGGTTTGAACCTCTCTTTGGTTCCAGCGAGGCTATTGCCGTTGAGGAAGATGGTTGTTCATAACTGTAGGGTATCGTAATCCTAGATCTGGTGTTTCGGAAGACACCTTCTTCATGCACCAAGACTTCGCCTAAGTCTGGGCTGTAATCTGAATCTGGGGAGCTGTAGGGGGTGTCGTCAAATGCTTGTCTTCCCCTGCGTAGCTTTCATCCTCTTCCAGTTATGTTGATGGATGCAGAGGGTAGATCTCGCGAGACGCTCCTTTCATGATGTTTCACTGGGGCCTGCACCAACAGTCGATCAAACACTGATCGTCGGCCTGAAAGATTGGCGGGAACTGGTCCTAGCCGGCAATGGACTGAGTGGACTGTCACCAGCTGACATCCCATTTGTTGACAACAGGGGGAGTAGTCCGAAAAGATTCCGACTTCCGCTTACTTGTTAAAATTCTTGCAAATCAGACCCAGTTGGGTCTAAACAATCCAGCGCACATGCCCTTTTGGATCGAGCGTAGGATGATGTCCTGCTTCTTTATCCCCGCAGAGGGGATTAGCACTGAAGAGTGCTTAAGCTCTAGCTTCACCACAAAGCGCGAGCTTAGCGCCTGACGAACTGGAGAGCGGAGCACGCTGTGGTGCTTCATCTGCTATGCTACTGCGAAGGCGATTAGCCTTAGATAGTGCCTTGGTTCTAGCTTCACGGCTATGAACCTCGCGCGTACGCTGTGGTACAGTAGCTTCGCTCATGAGAATGAGGCCGGCGCAAGGCCTTGCCGCTCTTGAATTGGGCGACGATATGATTTTCGTCGTGATTTCGCGGCTGACAGCGTTGTCGGAGCAGGCAGGCATCCTGCCTTTTTCTTCGTGAGAGAGACGCACTTCTGGTGTAGCTACGCCTGAGGCTTTGCCCAAAGCCTTTTGTTTTGGCCTCCACATCTGCTTTGACAAGGGAGACTTAGGTTCGCAAGTAACCTGATTAGCCACACGCGAGGCTGAAGGGTGTTGGCAGAATTCTGCCTCTGGTTTCTGTTCTGAAACCTTGGTCATGGAGACCTTCCTATGCTTCCGTGCATGAAGCATTGGACCACTCCCAGAGAGGACTTCTTCGAATTTTCCTTGGTCGAAGTAAACGACCAGGTTCTCAAAAGTGACAGACTTGAATTGCGGGCGTGCTTCCTTGTTGCGCCAGAGAACCGCAGTAGGCTCGCAGAGAGCCTTATCTGTCTCCACAGAGACTTGCCTTGAAGATTTAGCCAGAGAGGCTCCGGCTTTTCTGAATTCAGAGCTAGACCCGAAGGTCTGTTCGTCACATTGCGACACTTGATTCTCAGCAGTAGAGAATTCAATCCCCAGCAGTAGAGAATTCAATCCCCAGCAGAGTCGCCATCTTGTTTTCCATTGATTTGCAAAAGGGGAAAACTTACAATAAAAAGAGTCGAGGAGATAAATTACAAGTATTCTAAAAAGATTACAAGTAGATCTCCTCTGAGATTCTGGAGAAGTGTGCTGATAGGAGTCTGGTCAGCGCGCGACACTTTGTCCCTTTGACGATGCGAGCGATGAGATTCCCTTCTCGCCTGGTTCGGGGAATCAGATAACAGAAGGTTGGTAGAACCCTCTTGTTACTTCTCAAAACCGCCTTCGCTTAGGAATTTCTTCTCGCCTGGTTTCAAAAATTCCTTGAGAAGAAGGTATTAGGGTATCAGCACCCTGATTAGAGAAGTGATTCTCTAAAAGGTCTCTGAATTCAAGAGAATAGATCTTTGTTTGTGTGCACGGTGCGTCCTTTCGAGAAGTCGTGAAGAAGTCCTTGCGTCTGTGGAAGCTCTTCGTGCGCATGCCTCTCTCCTTGTGCCCCTGGTGCACTATTTATAAGGAGAGCAAGGGTATAATCGTCCCTTGAAAATATAGAAACAGATTGAATCAAATCTGTTTAAATCTGAAAAGTAGCCTTGCTGCGAGGCTAGGATCAGCTTCTGCGAAGCTAGAAGTAGCAGGTCGGTTGATCCTCTTGATCTGTTTTGATCCTTTCCATATAGTTGAAAGATTTTCCCTGATCCTCTTACTCGTTTTAGAAGAGTCAAGAGATTATGGCAATCAACTGCCAAATTTGATCTCAGATTTGATCTTGATTGGATTTGATCTTGATCCTGATTAGATTTGATCTCATCTGGAGATTTAATTTGTCAAAGGTTGACCATATCAGGCCCATAGCGGAGCTGCCCGCATTGAGCTCACAGCGGAGCTGGAAGGCGCATGTGGCGAAGTCAGAAAACAGCTCTTCAGCGGAGCTAGATATCGTCTGTGGTGAAGCTACCGAACATCCTTCTGCGCGGTTGCGTGTGGCTTCAAGCGAAGTTAACTCCCTCTGCGGAGTTAACTGAGCACTTTCGGCGAAGCTATAAGTTAGTTCCCCGGCGGAACTTTGAACGACTTCAAGATGAAGTTAGGTGATCTTAGCCTCTCAAGCGAGGCTATCCCCTTGGGCTCATGTGATGCTAAGTGCCAGCATCTTAGACCTGCTGAGGTCTGTTTAGAGACAATCTGGCCTTACTGTCTGCTTCACTGGATCAGTAGAGTCCAAGTTGCTTCTCTGTCCCTCGGAGATGGGTGAAAACTGGTTGTCAGCTTATCTGTCACTTGTCTTTTGTAAATGTCAACAAGTACAGAACTGGTCATCAGCTTGTCTATTGCTTGTCTTTTGTAAATGTCAACAAGTTTAGACATTGTTCAGACCAATCAGCCTATCTTTCACTTGTCTTTTGTAAATGTCAACAAGTGTAGACATCGTTCAGGCCAGTCAGAATCTTGTCTTTTTTAGAGTGTCAACAATAATAGAAGAAGAGTATATGGCTATAACAGAGGATGTAAGAAAAGACATTTGGCTTCAAGAGTTGCTTGATGATTTGGGGATCGAATATGATCAATTGAAGATCAATTATGATAGCGTGAGTGCTTTTTATTTGGCGAAGACCATGTCTATCATGCGTGAACAAAGCATATCGACGCCCGATTTCACTTTGTTAGAGAGATTTTCGAAGAAGGTGGAATGTTGCTTGAGAAGATTTACAGAAAGGAGAATCTGCTAGACATGCTTACCAAGGTGGTTCCAGGAGCAAAGTTCAACCATTGTAGGAACTTACTCCACATCCTTCCAATTGCTTGAGTTCGGTGGAGCTCGTTTGAATAAACTATGTGTTGCTTGATCCCCTCATAAGCATCCATGATGGTGCAGCCTGTTTAATAAGTTGATATAGTGATTCGTTGGTGTTCGGCTTATATTTGAGAAATTTTCACCGAGGTGGAGAACTGTTGGAGATGATCTTAAAATCAAAAGGTAGAGTTTTTAAACTCATTGGCAAAACATAGAGTTTGTATCAGAGAAAACCAGGTCAGTCGATCGGTTGACTGATATGGACAGCACCAGAAGAAGCAAACGAGTAGGTCGACCGCTCGATCGACCGACATGAATAACAGAAAACATAAGGAGACAGTCGGTCGACCGACCCACAAAGAGCAGGCAGAACAGATTGGTGTAGCAGTCATCCTCCAGGCGACTGCATGTGGCATACACGGCGCACATAAGTCTCTCAGTTGAACGCCCAATCAATCGATCAGAAAGCAGAATTTGCGACTGCACAACTCGCAGTCGATTGCCCGATCAATCGCAAGTCGGGTCTGCCAGTTTCCAAATTGGGTTATGACTTTGATTTTGATCTGATTTTAGAGATTTTGATTTCTTTTTCATCGTGAATTCTCTGACTATATATTGATGGGTATAGTACCCTTATTTGTTATCTGTATTGGTGATTTGATTAATAAGATCTCTCTTCTTTTTGACTCAAGAACGTAGGCAAATTGTCGAACCTCGTTAAATCTTGTGTTTATACTTTGTTCTCTGTTCATGCGTGTTTGATTGTTCTCGGCGACTCTGATAGTTATTTTTGAACCTCCGGGGACCTAACAAAATCCACTTGCATTAACTTTCATTTTGTAACTGCACTTCGAATCTGTAGCTTTTTTTCTTTTGAAAAATTAGCCAAATTCTAAATTTGTTTCTTATTGATGGCTAGCCAAATTCTAAATTTGGTTCTTATTGATGGCTTCCTTCTTTTCTTCTTTGTAGACTTCTGCTGTCGAACTTGTTCGCCCAAGGGTACACTCCCCTATTTTTTTGATGATTACAAATCACATTAAGTTATTTGGTACTAATCAAGTCCTAGTGTTTATAAGCTTACATGGTTCAAGAGATTGGAAGATGTCTCATTCTTCCTTATAAGAAAGGTTTGAAGTGATCAAGTTGATTCAAAGAAGGGATTCAAGCTCGAATGATCAAAAGGTGAATTTTGGAGGAGTCCTCATTAATAAAGACTTGAAGTATATTTAGTTTTGATGTTGAATTGATGCTCAAAGAAGATACATACACACATTTTTCAAAAACAAGTTTACGGATCTTTTAGTGTTTAAACATGCTTTTCATAAGTTAGTCATTGATTCAAGTTCTATATTTTCATATATTTTATTACATGCCATATACATATTTTCTTGAAACCCGTATGTTGCGAAAACATCTTTTATAATTATATTATTATTTCAAAACTTGGTTCTATTTCAAAAAATATTATTTTTGCTGACTTTTGGGCTTGGCCGACCGACCGCCAGTTGAGTTCAGTGTTATGTACACTTTCTCAGTCGATCAAGCGATCGACCAAATATGTACAAGGTCAGTTGGCTCCTGTGCACGTTGATCACCTGACGAGTAGTCAAATGACCTATATGTTAGCACGTTTTGGATTGTTAGGCCAACCGCCCGATTGACCAATCTTCTGGACTAATGTTTTCAGTTTTGCCCATTGGCCGATCAACTGGTTGACCGAACATTTGTCAGGACTTACTGTTTGTTTCAACCGACTGCCTGGTTGACTGATAGCCTACAATGGTTAGTTTTGACCAGTTGTCGGTCGTCCGACTGCATGGACCTGCTATAGTAATGGCTATATTTTTCAAATCTGTCACTTTTCTGACTTCCTTTAACTCTTGTTTTTGCTTCTTTCAGCCTAGTCACCTCGGTTCAGAAAACTCTTCTAATTGTATTTACCTATTGCCTATATATATGGGTCATTTCAGAATAAGTTTTTAACAAGTTTTATTCAAGTTTTTAAGATCTTGCTATCAAGAAAAATAAATCAAGTTTTTATTTATCAAGTTTTTTAGTCAAAGTGCTTTCAATTCTCAATTATTCTGTGAAATTTTAAGCTCTTAAAAATTATATTCTTCACAGAATTTTTTCTCTCACAAACTTCTATAAGCTTCATCTCTCCATTCAAAATCATAGAAGTTATAAAGAGAGAGTTTGTGATCTTAGTGGTTGCCAAGAGCTTGTGAACTTCAATTGGCTTAGTACTACCTTTTGCGTAGAGGATTGAGAGTTAGAATGTGTCTCCGGTCTTAAGTAAATCTTATAATTGTTATCCCTTTGTGATGATCCTTATTGGATAGCGAAATCCTTCACGAGGTGAAAGCAGGAACGTGGAGCAAGTTAATCGAATCTCGAAATAAACGACTTCTGTTGTGATTGTCTTGTCTCTTATTTTTGCTTCTATTCTCTATTGCTCTACTTGTACTCATACTTGCTATATTCATTCTTGTCATCGTATTGCATTCGTGTTACCACATTGCTATTGAGTGTTGGATCATCGACTTTTCCTCTTACAAGAAAGAAGGCAATTGTGTATCTTAATTCTAATCTAGAGGAATTAAGAGGAGAAGTTGTAGAGCTCTTAATTGGGAATCCGACTTCACTTCTTATTTTGAGTTGACTGTTTGAATTATTTGCTTTATATTATTTCATTCCACATTTGATTAGCATTATCATCTATTCATCCCTCTAGGTGATTTTCAATTTGTATAAGAGCCTTGGACTCTAGATTTTTGTTTAACCACCTTAAAGAGATCCTCATTTGCTAATCATATTTTTGCTTCACACACTTGCACCCATGGCTGATAGTATCAAGTCCCCTCCCAAGTTTGATGGCATTAACTTTCCCATATGGAAACTTAAGATGACCTTATTTTTGCAATCTCTGAGAAGTCAAGTAGCAAAAGCGGTGACCAAACCTTTAAGTGTACCCGATAGTGATGAAGACACTTGATCTAACATAGCCACCAAGGAGTTTGATGCTAACGGTAAGGCACACTGTACCTTACTTCAAGCATTAAATGGTGATGACATTGCTAAGCTTATTCATTACAAATCCGCCCATGCGATTTGTTCATATTTGATTGTTACTCATGAAGAGACATAACAAGTTAAGAGAGTTAAAATTGATCTCTTATGTTCCTAATATGAGAATTTTTCTATGAATGAAAACGATTCTATTGTTGAGATGGTCACAAAATTTACTAAAATCACCAATGGCTTTGCTTTCTTAGGTGATGAAATTGACAATGATCAAAAGGTGAGAAAGGTCACCCGGGCTGCCCCACCTTCATGGGAAGTCAAGGCAACAACATTGAAGGAGCTAAATGAAAAAAGAGAGATGGAGCTCATTGGTCTAATTGGCAACCTAAAGACCTATGAGATGGAATGAAAAGCAAGAGAAGAGAAAGCACCACAAAAGAAGAAAGTTCTTACCTTCAAATTCACTCCTACCATCTCCAACGAAGAAGAAGACCAATAGGATGATGAAGACTTATCCCTCCTAGTGAATAATATAAGGATGATGTACAACAAGGTTAAGCTTGAAAATAGAAGAAGATGGTAAGGAAAGGAGGAAAAGCATCTTGTATGCAACAATTACTGAAAATCAGGTCATGTCATTGCCGAATGCCCCAAGAATAAGAACAAACCCTCTACCTTCATGAAGCCCTATAAGAAAGAAAGCCTTGAGAGCTAAATGGACTCGAAGAGTTGACTCCGATGAAGAGGTGAAATGGCAAATGTGTGTTTCATGGCTAATTAAAACACATCTAAGGTATATCCAAAACCCTTTCTAGAAGAGTGTGATTTGACCATGGAGGAACTTGGAGATGCTTTTGAAGAGCTTTCTAATAAGTATGATTCTCTCAAAAATAAATTTTTGAAAACAAAGAAAGAAAATGAGCTCTTGCAAAACCAATCACTTGTTGTATCAAAAGAAAAGGAAAATTTATCTATTTCTCTTAAAAACACTCAAAAGATTTTGAATCTTACAAGATTTCTTGCAAAGCTAAATTTTCTTGTTTTGATGAAAATGAGATTTCGTTGATGAAAACTAAAATAAATACTTTGAAAAATGTTTTGAATAAGTATGAATTTGATAAGGCTAAATTAGATCCTATGTTTCCAAAGAGGCAAGCTCTGAGTAAACCTCATGTTTCACATACTCACCATCATGCTCTCACACCACCACAACCACATGCACATCATGCACACCATGCTACACACGTCCATGCTATACATGCTCATCATGCACACTCACATCATGCATTTTTATATGCCAAGATGTACTCATGCACCTATTATGGCCGAAAAGGTCACTTGGCTAAGTTTTGTTATGATAAAATTAATGCTTTCAATAATCATATTTGGCTTCGAAAGACTAACACTTTAGGACCCAAGAAAATTTGGGTATCAAAGTCAACTCCTTTATTGATTGTTGTAGGTACGAACCAAGGCTCTAAGACATAGGGAGCGGTGGTACCTTGATAGTAGTTGCACAAGGCACATGACATGGGACATCAACAACTTTACAACCCTATCAAAGTACCATGAAGGTGGTACCATCACCTTCGGAGATGAATCTAAAGGCAAAATCGTAGATATGGCAATATCAAGATTGGTTCATCTCCTTTAATTGAAGATGTTATTTTGGTATATGGACTCAAACATAATCAATTAAGTATTAGTCAATTATGTAATAAAGGCTTAAAGGTTATTTTTGATGACTTTACTTGCGATGTTTTACTTCTTTTGGCCTAAACACCCTGGCTTAAGGCCAGAAAATTCTTCTAATTTATTTACCTATTGCTTATATATATGGATCATTTGAAAAGAAGTTTTTAACGTGTTTTATTCAAGTTTTTGTGATCTAACTTTCAAGAAAAATTAAGTTTTTATTTCTCAAGTTTTTCAATCAAAGTGGTATTAATTCTCAATCATTTTCTAAAGTTTTCAGCTGTCAAAGATTATTTTCCTCACTGAATTTTTTCTCTCACAAACTTCTTCGAGCTCATCTCCCCACTCAAAATCTTAGAAATTATAAAGAGAGAGTTTGTGACCTTAGTAGTTGCCAAGAGCTTGTGAAACTCAATTGGTTTAGTGCTACCTCTTGTGTAGAGGATTGAGAGTTAGAGTTAAGTACTCCGGGTCCTGAGCAGACCTTGTAATTATTGTGCCTTTGTGGTGATTCTTAATGGATGTGAAATCTTTCACGCGGTGATGGCGGAGACGTAGAGCTAGTTGCTCGAATCTCAAAACAAACAACTTGTATTTGTGATTGCCTTGTCTCTTATTCTTCTTTCTATTCTTTATTGCGTTACTTATGGTCATACTTTCTATTTTCATTCTTGCCATTATATTATATTTGTGTTACTACATTGCTAATGATTTCTGGATTATTGATTTTTTCCTCTTACAAGCAAGAAGGCAATTGTGCACCTCAACTTTGAAAATCACCTAGAGGGGGGGTGAATAGGTGATAATGCTAATCAATGCACAATTTAAAAATATGATGCAACAATCGCCCAAAACAAGACTAAGAACCGAATACCCTGTAAAGGGTTCTGAACTCCTTCCTCCGATTCCTCTTGAAATGAGTTAGAGGTGCGCAATGCAACCTTGTTGTATGGGACTATGATTGACAAGATGAATGAAAACAAATGAATCTTGCAATGAAGATAGAGAGCAAGTAATAAGAGCAATGAAAGTAAAGCAAGAATCAAGTGCAAGTAAACCAAACGCAAACACCGAGAATTGTTATCGAGGTTCGAGCACCCAGCTCTACTTCCCCGCCTTCCCCAGAAGGATTCCAACCACTTCCACTATCACAAAGATGTTACAAATTCACCGGAGTACCCAACTCCACAATCTCAAGTACAAGCAATCTCTTAGTAGTCAAAAGACCACAAACTCTCTCTTGCAAAATTCTCTTCCCTTACAAAGGTCCTTAGAGAACAATGAGTAGGAATGAAGCTCTTGTGTGTAAAGAAAAAGAAATCAGAGAGTTCTTGAAAATACTTCAGAAAATGAGAGAGAATTTCAGCACAAAAACCAAGAAACCAAGCTCTTTTGAATGCCTTAAACTTTTGAAACTTTTGCAAATTTTTCTTGTAATTAATTGGTAAGTGAACCTCTCCCCAAACACCCTTATTTATAGGAGAGGGCTAGGGTTTAGAGATAAAACATATTTAAGGCTAATCAGAAAGTATTAAAACCAAAACATGTCATTTAAACACACTTAAGTGAGACAAGGATAAAAAATAAACCAGCTTAGGAAATAGCCGTTATTGTTCAAACGGCTATCTCGGTCGACCGGTCGGTCGACCGCTAGTTCAAAAATAATAGCCGTTGCAAGCTAACGGTCGACCGCCCGGTCGACCCAAAAATACAGAGAGCAGAAGTCTTGCAGTCAGGCAGGTGTCGGTCGACCGCCGGGTCGACCGTAAAACGTGCACACGGATACGCACTGCTGCCAGAACATCGGTCGACTGAGTCGGCCGACCGACTTGACCTGACATAGGGTCGGTCGACCCGGACGGTCGACCGGCTCAGGTCAAAAGCCAAAACAAAAACAGAATTTTGAGGAGAAATCTATTTTTAACAAAATAGTTTTGAATAGAGATATATATAATGGATAAAAATGAGTTTGTAGGCTGAAGATTGTATACAAACTATTTTTGTACATATTATAGGAAATATTTTTGGAAACAAGATGTGCGCAAAAACGTGTGTGATAGAGCTTCAAACCTATTCACTATTCTTTAACAAAACTCTAAACTAAAAACAAATCTAATAAATTATCTTGAGCAATCTTGAAGTCTTGAGCCATGCAATGCCTTGCTAGAGCCTTCTCTTCTATGTTCCTTCCTTGATGTGCAAAAAGCCTTCTTTACTTTATGAACCTAGAATTTCTTGCAATAGCTAAGCAATGGCCTCCAAATATGGTACTAACCTGAAACTTATCTTAAACAAACTAATTAGTACCAAATAGCTCTTATTTGTTTTGTTATCATCAAAACTCTAAACAAATGGAGAGTGTAACCTTTTGGACTAACAATCTCCCTCTTTTTGATGATGACAAAACAAATAGGCTATAAACAAAAATATAGGGGAGGAGAAAGCTCCCCCTCAAATTATGCTATATTTAAACAAAGTAAGGTGCAAGCAAAAACCATCAAACCAAAAACCATATGATTAAAAATCAAAATATGCTTGCAAAACACTTAAACTCAAAAACAAGAAATCATGAAAACTAATTAAACATGTATAAACTCATATGGAACCAAAACCATATGAACTCATAATTCTATCATAAAAACTCATTCTCCCCCTTTTTGTCATACATCAAAGAGGGTTATGAAAACATTTTTATTCAATAACACAAACATTAAGTTCACCACAAATGAAGGAAAATCTAGCAAAATCAAGTGGTTTAGTGAAAATATCGGCTAGTTGTAAATCCGTAGAAACATAATCAATATCTATATCTCCTTTCTCAAAATGATCTCTAAGAAAGTGATATCTAATCTCAATGTGCTTGGTCTTACTATGTTGATTTGCATTCTTAGTCATGTGTATAGTACTAGTATTATCACAAAATATTTTTATATGGTTATAATGCAAATCATAATCAAGGAGAGTATGTTTCATCCAAAGGACTTGTGCACAACAAGCCCCCGCGGCAACATACTCCGCCTCGGCGGTTGAGAGAGCTACGGAATTTTGTTTCCTAGAGGACCATGAAACAAGACAATTACCAAGAAATTGACATGTCCCACTAGTACTCTTTCTATCTACTCTACAACCCGCATAGTCGGCACCCGAGTAACTCGTCATTGAGAAATCTCCAGTTTTCGGATACCATAGACCCATTCCAATCGTTCCCTTAATATAACGAATAATGCGTTTTACCGCAATAAGATGGGACTCTTTGGGACACGATTGAAATCTAGCAAAAAGACACACACTAAACATGATATCCGGCCTATTTGCCGTCAAATACAAAAGACTACCTATCATGCTTCTATACAATTTAATATCAACATTTTTACCTTGGTCATCCTTATCAAGCTTGGTGGTAGTTGCCATGGGAGTGTTGCAAACCTTTGAGTCTTCAAGTCCAAACCTCTTTACGAGTTCCTTTGCGTATTTGGCTTGACATATGAAGTTCCCATCTTGCAATTGCTTGATTTGGAGTCCAAGAAAGAAATTAAGCTCACCCATGGAGGACATTTCAAACTCACATTGCATAACCTTTTCAAATTCCTTGCATAAAAACTCATTAGTAGAACCAAAAATTATATCATCAACATAAATTTGTACAATTAAAATATCATTATCAACATGCTTAGTGAATAGTGTTGTATCTACTTTGCCTTTAATAAAATCATTTGAAATGAGAAAACTAGAAAGCCTTTCATACCAAGCTCTTGGAGCTTGTTTCAATCCATACAAAGCTTTATCAAGTTTAAAAACAAAATTAGGATGAACATGATCAATAAAACTGGGAGGTTGTTCAACATAAACTTCTTCATTTATAAAACCATTCAAAAATGCACTTTTCACATCCATTTGAAAAAGTTTAAAATTTTTGAAAGATGCAAAAGCTAGTGTCATCCGTATGGCTTCAAGCCGTGCTACGGGTGCAAAGGTCTCCTCAAAGTCAATTCCCTCAACTTGAGTGTAACCTTGGGCCACTAACCTAGCTTTATTCCTAATCACATTTCCGGACTCATCCATCTTATTCCTAAAGATCCACTTAGTACCAATTATTGGTCTATCGTGGGGCCTAGGAACAAGGTGCCAAACTTGGTTGTGCTCAAATTGATTGAGTTCCTCTTGCATGGCTAGCAACCAATATGAGTCCGCCTCGGCTTCGAGGATGCTTTTGGGTTCAAAATGAGAAATGAAAGCAAAGTTACCACATAGGTCATGGAGTTTGGAGCGAGTTGTTACCCCTTTAGATGCATCACCTAAGATGAGCTCCTTGGGATGATTTGTGGCATATCTCCAAGCTTTAGGAAGCGGTTGAGAGCTTTCCTCTTTATCCTCTTGAACGTCACCAATTGGTTCTTGCTTATCATCCTGAGCGGGTGAGTCCTTCAAGGATAGTCTCTCCATGTCTTCACCTAATGGGTCAATCTCTACAACATTCTCAACAACCACATTAGATTCTTCAAATTTAACATGCATGGATTCTTCAATGGTAAGTGAAGATCTATTGAATACTCTATAAGCTTTACTAGTTGTAGAATATCCAACAAAGATTGCTTCATAAGCCTTAGCATCAAATTTACCCAAGTTATCTTTAGTGTTCAAAACAAAACACTTGCATCCAAAAACTTTGAAATATGCAACATTAGGTTTTCTAGAATGATACATTTCAAAAGATGTTTTGGAAGAATTTTTACATAAATAAATACGATTTGATATATAGCATGCGGTGTTTACGGCCTCGGCCCATAGATATTGAGGGAGGTCATATTCACTTATCATTGTCCTAGCCATCTCTTGAAGTGTTCTATTTTTCCTTTCTACAACTCCATTTTGTTGTGGAGTTCTAGGACAAGACATTTCATGCTTAATTCCCTTTTCATTACAATAAGTCATGAAGAGTTGGTTAACAAACTCACCACCTCTATCACTCCTTATTTTCAAAATCGAAAAACCCTTCTGTTGGCCCATAAGGTTACACTCTCCAATTGTTTATAGTTTTGATGATAACAAACCAAATAGGAGCTATATGGTACTAATTAGTTTGTTGAGATAAGTTTCAGGTTTGTACCATAGTTTGGAGGCCATTGCTTAGCTATTGCAAGAAATTCTAGGTTCATGAAGCAAAGAAGGCATTTTTGCACATCAAGGAAGGAACTTAGAAGAGAAGGCTCTAGCAAGGCATTGCATGGCTCAAGATTGCTCAAGAGACTCAATTAGATTTATTTTTTTTGTTTAGAGTTTTGTTAAAGAATAGTGAATAGGTTTGAAGCTCTATCACACACGTTTTTGCGCACATCCTATTTCTAAGTTTATTTCATAAAAATTATACAAAAATAGTTTGATACAAAATCCTCTGTTTATAAATCCATGTTTATGTTTTATACTTATCCCTATTTAAAACATATTTTGATAAAAATAGTTATCTCCTTAAAATTCTTTTGAAAATTGGTTTTTGGCCTGAGCCGGTCGACCGCCCGGGTCGACCGTGGCTATGACAGGCTTTGCCGGTCGACCCGAGCGGTCGACCGTAGTTCTGGCAATGCACGTATCAGTGTGCATGTCTCACGGTCGACCGTGACGGTCGACCGAGACGAGCCTGACTGTAAGTCTTTACTCTCTGTTTGTTTCGGTCGACCGGGCCGGTGGACCGTAGCCTGCAACGGTCGTTTTCTTTGTACTAGCGGTCGACCGGGCCGGTCGACCCGACTAGCCGTTTGAACAGTAACGGCTAGTTTCTGAACAGGTTTAATTTTTGTCCTTTTCTTACTTAAGTGAGTTTAAATGACTTGTTTTGGGTTTAATTCATTCTGATTAGCCTTAAAAATATTTTATCTTCTAACCCTAGCCCTCTCCTATAAATAGGGGTGTTTGGGGAGAGATTGGATTACCTAATCATTTACAAGAAAAATTAAAAAGTTTAAGGCATTCAAAAGAGCTTGGTTTCTTGGTTTTTGTGCTGAAATTCTCTCTCATTTTCTGAAGTGTTTTCAAGAATTCTCTGATCTCATTTTCTTTTCTCTTTTCACACAAGAGCTTCATTCCTACTCATTGTTCTCTAAGGACCTTTGTAAGGGAAGAGAATTTTGAAAGAGAAAGTTTGTGGTCTTTTGACTACCAAGAGAGAACTTGTACTTGAGATTGTGGAGTTGGGTACTCCGGTGTATTTGTTACATCTTTGTGATAGTGGAAGTGGTTGGAATCCTTCTGGGGAAGGCGGGGAAGTAGAGCTGGGTGCTCGAATCTCGATAACAAATCTTTGTGTTTGCGTTTGGTTTACCTTCCTTGTTCTTGCACTACCTTCGTTGCTATTGTTACTTGCTCTCTACATTCATTGCTACATTCACTTGCTTTGTGCGATTGTTGCATCATATTTTTAAATTGTGCATTGATTAGCATTATCACCTATTCACCCCCCCTCTAGGTGACTTTCAATTGGTATCAGAGCTTGGACTCTAGGTTTGGCTTAACATCCATAGAGAGATCCTTAAAATTTGCTAATCAACATTTGCATTCCATTTGTCATCACTAGTAAACATGGCCGATAATATCAAAACCCTCCTAAATTTGATGGACTTAATTTCCCTATTTGGAAGGTTAGGATGACTATCTTTTTGCAATCTTTAGGTAGCTTAGTGGCTAAATCTTTGACCAAACCCTATGTAGCACCCGATAGTGATGAGAGCACATGGACCGACTTCAACTTTAGAGAATATGAGGCTAACTCCAAGGCCCAAAATTCCCTCTTAACCGCCTTGAATGAGGATGACCTTACACGGGTAATTCATTGCCAATCCGCCTATGAGATTTGGCAACACTTGTTAGTCACGCACGAAGGGACTTCACAAGTCAAGAGAGCTAAGATAGATCTCTTGAGGTCCCAATATGAATCTTTTAAAATGCTTGATGAAGAATCTATTGATTGTATGATTACTCGATTTACTAAAATCACCAATGCTCTTTCTTCTTTAGGTGATGACATCTCCAACGACCAAAAGGTGCGAAAAGTGATTCGGGCTCTTCCTACATCATGGGAGATCAAGGCCACCACCTTGAAAGAATTGAACGACAAGGATGAGATGGACCTAATTAGTCTCATTGGGAACTTAAAGACCCATGAGATGGAAAAGAAAGCAAGAGAAGAGGCCGCTCCACTAAAGAAGAAGTCCATAGCCTTCAAGTCTTCATCCACTCTTGAGGACGATGAAGAAGATGAAGAAGAAGATGAGGAGCTTTCACTACTAGTTCGCAATGTGAAGAGGATGTACCGGAGGAACAAGCTCAACTTCCGAAGAAAAATCGAAGGCAAAGAGGAGAGGAGAATTATATGCTATAATTGCCGAAGACCCGGACACATCATGGCGGATTGCCCGGAGTTCAAGAAGAAGATGACCTCCTCCTTCAAGCCAAAGAAATCGGAAGAAAAGAAAGCGTACAAGGCAACTTGGGATTCGGAAAGCGAATCCGAGGAAGAGGCGGATATAGCGAATATGTGTTTCATGGCAAACACACCAAAGGTAACCCCTCAACCTCTTGATGATGAAGATGATGAATTAAGTAAGAAAGTTCTTGTTCATGCTTTTGTTGAACTTTCCGAAACTTATGATAATAAGAAGATTGAATGTCTTAAATTGCAAAAAGAAGTTGCTTTTCTCAAAAATCAACTTGCTATGGTTTCTAAAGAAAAGGATGATATTTCTTCAAATCTTATTTCTATTCAAAATGAGTTTAATGCCTACAAGGTTTCTTGTAAGGGAAAATCTCCTATTGTTGATGAAAAAGAAATTTCTTCTTTAAAATCTAAAATGGTTGATTTTGAAAAAGTTTTGAAAGATTGTGCTTTTGACACTAAGAAACTTGAAGAAATGTTTTCTAAAAAGCACACCTCTCATGTTAAAGTTTCACATGCTAAGATTACTCATGCTCACACTACACATAACACTTCTCATGCTAAATCTTTTCATGCTCACAATTCCCATGCTTACAAATCACACACTCACTATGCTTTTAAATATGGTAGAGTGTATAGATGCACATATTGTGGTAAGAATGGACATTTGGCAAAATTTTGTTATGACCAAGTAAATAGGTCAAATAATCTTGTTTGGGTTAATGAGACTAACTCTTTAGGACCCAAGAAAATGTGGGTACCAAAATCAAGTCCTAAATTATTTGATGTAGGTATACACCAAGGCTCCAAGACGTAGGGAGCGGTGGTACCTTGATAGTGGTTGTTCAAGACACATGACGTGGGATATCAACAACTTTACAACCCTATCAAGGTACATGGAAGGTGGCTCCGTTACCTTCGGGGATGACTCAAAAGGCACTATCATCGGTATAGGTAACATTCAAATTGGTTCATCTCCTACTATAGAAAATATTGTACTTGTTGATGGTTTGAAACATAATTTGCTTAGCATTAGTCAATTTTGTGATCGTGGACTTAAAGTTGTTTTTGATGATTCTTCTTGCAAGATTTTTGATGTTAAAACAAATGATTGTATTCTTACCGGTTTTCGTGATGATAATGTTTATATCATTAACATGCATAATGTGGAATGTTCTACTAAATGCTTAAATGCTTTTGATAAAAATTCTTGGCTTTGGCATAGAAGATTAGGACATGCATCTTTTGACCATCTTTCTAGGATTAATTCAAAGGAATTGGTGAAGGGTATACCTTGCTTGAAGTTTGAGAAAGACCGCATTTGTGGTGCGTGCCAACTTGGGAAACAAACCAAGTCTTCCTTCAAACCAATCAAGGATATCATGTCAACTAGGCCTTTAGAATTAATTCATATGGATCTTTTTGGACCTACTAAAACTAAGAGTTTAAATGGTAGTAGATATGCATATGTTTTGGTTGATGATTTTTCCCGTTTCACTTGGGTTTTCTTCTTGGAATACAAAGATCAAACTTTTTCTCATTTTAAGATTTTTCGAAAAAGAGTTGAAAAAGAAAAAGGTTTTTCGATTTTGAAAATAAGAAGTGATAGAGGTGGTGAGTTTGTTAACCAACTCTTCATGACTTATTGTGATGAAAAGGGAATTAAGCATGAAATGTCTTGTCCTAGAACTCCACAACAAAATGGAGTTGTAGAAAGGAAAAATAGAACACTTCAAGAGATGGCTAGGACAATGATAAGTGAGTATGACCTCCCTCAATATTTATGGGCCGAGGCCGTAAACACCGCATGCTATATATCAAATCGTATTTATTTATGTAAAAATTCTTCCAAAACATCTTTTGAAATGTATCATTCTAGAAAACCTAATGTTGCATATTTCAAAGTTTTTGGATGCAAGTGTTTTGTTTTGAACACTAAAGATAACTTGGGTAAATTTGATGCTAAGGCTTATGAAGCAATCTTTGTTGGATATTCTACAACTAGTAAAGCTTATAGAGTATTCAATAGATCTTCACTTACCATTGAAGAATCCATGCATGTTAAATTTGAAGAATCCAATGTGGTTGTTGAGAATGTTGTAGAGATTGAACCATTAGGTGAAGACATGGAGAGACTATCCTTGAAGGACTCACCCGCTCAAGAAGATAAGCAAGAATCAATTGGTGATGTTCAAGAGGATAAAGAGGAAAGCTCTCAACCGCTTCCTAAAGCTTGGAGATACGCTACAAATCATCCCAAGGAGCTCATCTTAGGTGATGCATCTAAAGGGGTAACAACTCGCTCCAAACTCCATGACCTATGTGGTAACTTTGCTTTCATTTCTCATTTTGAACCCAAAAGCATCCTCGAAGCCGAGGCGGACTCATATTGGTTGCTAGCCATGCAAGAGGAACTCAATCAATTTGAGCGCAACCAAGTTTGGCACCTTGTTCCTAGGCCCCACGATAGACCAATAATTTGTACTAAGTGGATCTTTAGAAACAAGATGGATGAGTCCGGAAATGTGATTAGGAATAAGGCTAGGTTAGTGGCCCAAGGTTACACTCAAGTTGAGGGAATTGACTTTGAGGAGACCTTTGCACCCGTAGCACGGCTTGAAGCCATACGGATGACACTAGCTTTTGCATCTTTCAAAAATTTTAAACTTTTTCAAATGGATGTGAAAAGTGCATTTTTGAATGGTTTTATAAATGAAGAAGTTTATGTTGCTCAACCTCCCGGTTTTGTTGATCATGTTCATCCCGATTTTGTTTTCAAACTTGATAAAGCTTTGTATGGATTGAAACAAGCTCCAAGAGCTTGGTATGAAAGGCTTTCTAGTTTTCTCATTTCAAATGATTTTATTAAAGGCAAAGTAGATACGACACTATTCACTAAGCATGTTGATAATGACATTTTAATTGTGCAAATTTATGTTGATGATATAATTTTGGTTCTACTAATGAGTTTTTATGCAAGGAATTTGAAAAGGTTATGCAATGAGAGTTTGAAATGTCCTCAATGGGTGAGCTTAATTTCTTTCTTGGACTCCAAATCAAGCAATTGCAAGATGGGAACTTCATATGTCAAGCCAAATACGCAAAGGAACTCGTAAAGAGGTTTGGACTTGAAGACTCAAAGGTTTGCAACACTCCCATGGCAACTACAACCAAGCTTGATAAGGATGACCAAGGTAAAAATGTTGATATTAAATTGTTTAGAAGCATGATAGGTAGTCTTTTGTATTTGACGGCAAGTAGGCCGGATATCATGTTTAGTGTGTGTCTTTGTGCTAGATTTCAATCGTGTCCCAAAGAGTCTCATCTTATTACGGTAAAACGCATTATTCGTTATATTAAGGGAACGATTGGAATGGGTCTATGGTATCCGAAAACTGGAGATTTCTCAATGACGAGTTATTCGGATGCCGACTATGCGGGTTGTAGAGTAGATAGAAAGAGTACTAGTGGGACATGTCAATTTCTTGGTAATTGTCTTGTTTCATGGTCCTCTAGGAAACAAAATTCCGTAGCTCTCTCAACCGCCGAGGCGGAGTATGTTGCCGCGGGGGCTTGTTGTGCACAAGTCCTTTGGATGAAACATACTCTCCTTGATTATGATTTGCATTTTGACCATATAAAAATATTTTGTGATAATACTAGTACTATACATATGACAAAGAATGCAAATCAACATAGTAAGATCAAGCACATTGAGATTAGATATCACTTTCTTAGAGATCATTTTGAGAAAGGAGATATAGATATTGATTATGTTTCAACGGATTTGCAACTAGCCGATATTTTCACTAAACCACTTGATTTTGCTAGATTTTCCTTCATTTGTGGTGAACTTAATGTTTGTGTTATTGAATAAAAATGTTTTCATAACCCTTTTTGATGTATGACAAAAAGGGGGAGAATGAGTTTTTATGATAGAATTATTAGAATTATGAGTTCATATGGTCTTGGTTCCATGTGAGTTCATATATGTTTTTAGTTTTTGATGTGTTTTCATGAATACTTGTAATTTGAGTTTTGCAAGCGTTTTGGTTTCATGATGTTTACTTGCAAATTACATTGTTTTTGCTTGTTTAATATAGCATAATTTGAGGGGGAGCTTTCTCCTCTCCTATATTTTTGTTTATAGCCTATTTGTTTTGTCATCATCAAAAAGGGGGAGATTGTTGGCCCATAAGGTTACACTCTCCAATTGTTTATAGTTTTGATGATAACAAACCAAATAGGAGCTATATGGTACTAATTAGTTTGTTGAGATAAGTTTCAGGTTTGTACCATAGTTTGGAGGCCATTGCTTAGCTATTGCAAGAAATTCTAGGTTCATGAAGCAAAGAAGGCATTTTGCACATCAAGGAAGGAACTTAGAAGAGAAGGCTCTAGCAAGGCATTGCATGGCTCAAGATTGCTCAAGAGACTCAATTAGATTATTTTTTTGTTTAGAGTTTTGTTAAAGAATAGTGAATAGGTTTGAAGCTCTATCACACACGTTTTTGCGCACATCCTATTTCTAAGTTTATTTCATATAAATTATACAAAAATAGTTTGATACAAAATCCTCTGTTTATAAATCCATGTTTATGTTTTATACTTATCCCTATTTAAAACATATTTTGATAAAAATAGTTATCTCCTTAAAATTCTTTTGAAAATTGGTTTTTGGCCTGAGCCGGTCGACCGCCCGGGTCGACCGTGGCTATGACAGGCTTTGCCGGTCGACCCGAGCGGTCGACCGTAGTTCTGGCAATGCACGTATCAGTGTGCATGTCTCACGGTCGACCGTGACGGTCGACCGAGACGAGCCTGACTGTAAGTCTTTACTCTCTGTTTGTTTCGGTCGACCGGGCCGGTCGACCGTAGCCTGCAACGGTCGTTTTCTTTGTACTAGCGGTCGACCGGGCCGGTCGACCCGACTAGCCGTTTGAACCGTAACGGCTAGTTTCTGAACAGGTTTAATTTTTGTCCTTTTCTCACTTAAGTGAGTTTAAATGACTTGTTTTGGGTTTAATTCATTCTGATTAGCCTTAAAAATGTTTTATCTTCTAACCCTAGCCCTCTCCTATAAATAGGGGTGTTTGGGGAGAGATTGGATTACCTAATCATTTACAAGAAAAATTAAAAAGTTTAAGGCATTCAAAAGAGCTTGGTTTCTTGGTTTTTGTGCTGAAATTCTCTCTCATTTTCTGAAGTGTTTTCAAGAATTCTCTGATCTCATTTTCTTTTCTCTTTTCACACAAGAGCTTCATTCCTACTCATTGTTCTCTAAGGACCTTTGTAAGGGAAGAGAATTTTGAAAGAGAAAGTTTGTGATCTTTTGACTACCAAAAGAGAACTTGTACTTGAGATTGTGGAGTTGGGTACTCCGGTGTATTTGTTACATCTTTGTGATAGTGGAAGTGGTTGGAATCCTTCTGGGGAAGGCGGGAAAGTAGAGCTGGGTGCTCGAACCTCGATAACAAATCTTTGTGTTTGCGTTTGGTTTACTTTCCTTGTTCTTGCACTACCTTCGTTGCTATTGTTACTTGCTCTCTACATTCATTGCTACATTCACTTGCTTTGTGAGATTGTTGCATCATATTTTTAAATTGTGCATTGATTAGCATTATCACCTATTCACCCCCCCCTCTAGGTGATTTTCATTTTCTTTTTCAACTCTTTTTCGAAAAATCTTAAAATGAGAAAAAGTTTGATCTTTGTGTTCCAAGAAGAAAACCCAAGTGAAACGGGAAAAATCATCAACTAAAACAAATGCAAATCTACTACCATTTAAGCTCTTAGTTTTAGTAGGTCCAAAAAGATCCATATGAATTAATTCTAAAGGTCTAGTTGACATGATATCCTTGATTGGTTTGAAGGAAGACTTGGTTTGTTTCCCAAGTTGGCACGCACCACAAATGCGGTCTTTCTCAAACTTCAAGCAAGGAATACCTTTCACCAATTCCTTTGAATTAATCCTAGAAAGATGGTCAAAAGATGCATGTCCTAATCTTCTATGCCAAAGCCAAGAATTTTCATCAAAAGCATTTAAGCATTTAGTAGAACATTCCACATTAAGCATGTTAATGATATAAACATTATCATCACGAAAACCGGTGAGAATACAATCATTGGTTTTAACATCAAAGATTTTGCAAGAAGAATCATCAAAAATAACCTTAAGTCCACGGTCACAAAATTGACTAATGCTAAGCAAATTATGCTTCAAACCATCAACAAGTACAACATTTTCTATAATGGGAGATGCACCAATTTGAATGTTACCTATACCGATGATAGTGCCTTTGGAGTCATCCCCTAAGGTGACGGAGCCACCTTCCTCGTACCTTGATAGGGTTGTAAAGTTATTGATGTCCCATGTCATGTGTCTTGAACAACCACTATCAAGGTACCACCGCTCCCTACGTCTTGGAGCCTTGGTGTGTACCTACATCAAATAATTTAGGACTTGATTTTGGTACCCACATTTTCTTGGGTCCTAAAGAGTTAGTTTCATTAACCCAAACAAGATTATTTGTTCTATTTACTTGGTCATAACAAAATTTAGCTAAATGTCCATTCTTATCACAATATGTGCATCTATACACTCTACCATATTTAAAAGAATAGTGAGTGTGTGATTTGTGAGCATGAGAATTGTGAGCATGAAAAGATTTAGCATGAGAAGTGTTATGTGTAGTGTGAGCATGAGGAATCTTAACATGTGAATCTTTAGCATGAGAGGTGTGCTTTTTAGAAAACATTTCTTCAAGTTTCTTAGTGTTAAAAGCATAATCCTTTAAAGTCTTTTCAAAATCAACAATTCTAGTTTTTAAAGAAGAAATTTCTTTTTCATCAATCTTAGGAAATTTTGCTTTACAAGCAACTTTGTAAGCATTAAATTCATTTTGGGTAGAAATGAGATTTGAAGAAATTTCATCTTTTTCTTTAGAAATAATAGCAAGTTGATTTTTGAGAAAAGCAACTTCCTTTTCCAATTTAGAGCATTCAATCTTTTTATTATCATAGGTTTCTGAAAGTTCAACAAAGGCATGAACAAGAACTTCTTTACTTAATTCATCATCTTCTTCATCAAGAGGTTGAGGGGTTACCTTTGGTGTGTTTGCCATGAAACACATATTCGCTATATCCGCCTCTTCCTCGGACTCGCTTTCCGAATCCCAAGTTGCCTTGTACGCTTTCTTTTCTTCCGGTTTCTTTGGCTTGAAGGAGGAATTCATCTTCTTCTTGAACTCCGGGCAATCGGCCATGATATGTCCGGGTTTTCGGCAATTGTAGCATATAATTCTTCTCTCCTCTTTGCCTTCAAATTTCCTTCGAAAGTTGAGCTTGTTCCTCCGGTACATTCTCTTCACATTGCGAACAAGTAGTGATAGCTCCTCATCTTCTTCTTCATCTTCTTCATCGTCTTCAAGAGTGGATGAAGACTTGAAGGCTATGGATTTCTTCTTTAGTGGAGCGGCCTCTTCTCTTGCTTTCTTTTCCATCTCATGGGTTTTTAAGTTCCCAATGAGACTAATGAGGTCCATCTCATCCTTGTCGTTCAATTCTTTCAAGGTGGTGGCCTTGATCTCCCATGATGTAGGAAGTGCCCGAATCATTTTTCGCACCTTTTGGTCATTGGAGATGTCATCACCTAAAGAAGAAAGAGCATTTGTGATTTTAGTAAATCTAGTAATCATACAATCAATAGATTCTTCATCAATCATTTTAAAGGATTCATATTGGGACCTTAAGAGATCTATCTTAGCTCTCTTAACTTGTGAAGTCCCCTCGTGTGTGACTAATAAATGTTGCCAAATCTCATAGGCGGATTGGCAATGAATTACCCGTGTAAGGTCATCCTCATTCAAGGTGGTTAATAGGGAGTTTTGGGCCTTGGAGTTAGCCTCATATTCTCTAAAGGTAAAGTCGGTCCATGTGCTTTCATCACTATCGGGTGCAACATAGGGTTTGGTCAAGGATTTAGCTACTAAGCTACCTAAAGATTGCAAAAAGATAGTCATCCTAACCTTCCAAATAGGGAAGTTGAGTCCATCAAATTTAGGAGGGGTTTTGATGTTATCGGCCATGTTTACTAGTGAATGACAAATGGAATGCAAATATTGATTAGCAAATTTTAAGGATCTCTCTAAGGATGTTAAGCCAAACCTAGAGTCCAAGCTCTGATACCAATTGAAAATCACCTAGAGGGGGGGTGAATAGGTGATAATGCTAATCAATGCACAATTTAAAAATATGATGCAACAATCGCCCAAAACAAGACTAAGAGCCGAATACCCTGTAAAGGGTTCTGAACTCCTTCCTCCGATTCCTCTTGAAATGAGTTAGAGGTGCGCAATGCAACCTTGTTGTATGGGACTATGATTGACAAGATGAATGAAAACAAATAAATCTTGCAATGAAGATAGAGAGCAAGTAATAAGAGCAATGAAAGTAAAGCAAGAATCAAGTGCAAGTAAACCAAACGCAAACACCGAGAATTGTTATCGAGGTTCGAGCACCCAGCTCTACTTCCCCGCCTTCCCCAGAAGGATTCCAACCACTTCCACTATCACAAAGATGTTACAAATTCACCGGAGTACCCAACTCCACAATCTCAAGTACAAGCAATCTCTTAGTAGTCAAAAGACCACAAACTCTCTCTTGCAAAATTCTCTTCCCTTACAAAGGTCCTTAGAGAACAATGAGTAGGAATGAAGCTCTTGTGTGTAAAGAAAAGAAATCAGAGAGTTCTTGAAAACACTTCAGAAAATGAGAGAGAATTTCAGCACAAAAACCAAGAAACCAAGCTCTTTTGAATGCCTTAAACTTTTGAAACTTTTGCAAATTTTTCTTGTAATTAATTGGTAAGTGAACCTCTCCCCAAACACCCCTATTTATAGTAGAGGGCTAGGGTTTAGAGATAAAACATATTTAAGACTAATCAGAAAGTATTAAAACCAAAACATGTCATTTAAACACACTTAAGTGAGAAAAGGACAAAAAATAAACCAGCTTAGGAAATAGCCGTTACTGTTCAAACGGCTATCTCGGTCGACCGGTCGGTCGACCGCTAGTTCAAAAATATAGCCGTTGCAAGCTAACGGTCGACCGCCCGGTCGACCCAAAAATACAGAGAGCAGAAGTCTTGCAGTCAGGCAGGTGTCGGTCGACCGCCGGGTCGACAGTAAAACGTGCACACGGATACGCACTGCTGCCAGAACCTCGGTCGACTGAGTCGGCCGACCGGCTTGACCTGACATAGGGTCGGTCGACCCGGACGGTCGACCGGCTCAGGTCAAAAGCCAAAACAAAAACAGAATTTTGAGGAGAAATCTATTTTTAACAAAATAGTTTTGAATAGAGATATATATAATAGATAAAAATGAGTTTGTAGGCTGAAGATTGTATACAAACTATTTTTGTACATATTATAGGAAATATTTTTGGAAACAAGATGTGTGCAAAAACGTGTGTGATAGAGCTTCAAACCTATTCACTATTCTTTAACAAAACTCTAAACTAAAAATAAATCTAATAAATTATCTTGAGCAATCTTGAAGTCTTGAGCCATGCAATGCCTTACTGGAGCCTTCTCTTCTATGTTCCTTCCTTGATGTACAAAAAGCCTTCTTTGCTTTATGAACCTAGAATTTCTTGCAATAGCTAAGCAATGGCCTCCAAATATGGTACTAACCTGAAACTTATCTTAAACAAACTAATTAGTACCAAATAGCTCTTATTTGTTTTGTTATCATCAAAACTCTAAACAAATGGAGAGTGTAACCTTTTGGGCTAACAAACTTTTATTTAGAGGAATTAAGAGGAGAAGTTTTAGAGCCCTTAATTGGGAATCTAGCTTCATTTCTTGTTTTGAGATGACCATTGGAATTGTTTGCTTTATATAGTTGCATTCCACATTAGATCAGCATTATCACCTATTCACCCCCTCTAGGTGATTTTCAGAACTTGTTTTTTCAAAACAAGGAGACTTCACAGAAACACAAGTAAATTTGCATGATTAGATATTAGAAGTATTCATGCTGGGCTCAAAAAATATAATCTGAAATATCCTATTGTTTGTCATTATTGTTGAAATTACAAACTTCTTGTTTTTTTTGTTGTAGACTATACATTTGCCATCGTCGAATATGGCGTAAAATCCTCTTTCCATCAACTAGCCCAAACTGATAAGATTTTCTATCAATCTTGGCACATACATAACAAATTAACATACCACTTTCCCTATTTTGTTACAATGATAACTTCTCCAAACACCGGGACTTACCATCCCTCATCTGCACACAGTTTCTTCTAATTCTACAAATCTGCTTTGTTACCTGTCATGTGATTACTATAACCACTATCCAAATATCATAAACTTTCCTCGTTTCTACATGAGTGAAAAGAAGCAAAAGGGTTACCAGAATTTTCTCCCTTTTTCAAACTACTTGTTAGAAAGTTTATTTGATCCTTATTCTTGTAACAATATTTTTCTTTTACATGTCCAAAATTTTGCAATTAATGCATTGTGGAGTGTTTCTATTTTTTTCCCATCAATATTTTTCATTATGACCAATTTGCTTAAAGTAAAAACACTCACGACTTTCCTGTGTGTCACGCATCGCTTCCCAAATACTCTAAAACTAAATTTTAAAATTACAAAAATCTTAAACCAAACTCAAACTTTGATTTTTCTATTTTCATGATAATTTTTATTATGATTTCCATCAAGCGTTTTTTTTCGAAAAGCTTCTGTTTGATTAGTCGATGGTGGCAGCATATGGTGATCAGTAGGATGGCACATGTGCAAGCGATGTAAGTGGAAGACCATCCTAGCACACCTACTGCTTTGTTGCTCTTCATGATTGCAAGTCATCGAGAAAGGTTGAACTCATCGGAGTCGGTTGGCGGAGCGAGATCGCTCTCAAAGAAAGCATGGGCCGTTTAAACGGAAGTCATTATCCACTAAGGGTTTCTAGGCGTTCAACGTCACAGGGCTCACCGCTCAACACTGTGCATTTTTTTATTTATAAAAAAGTCTATGAAAAAATATAGTAGACTCTATTTGTTGATGGTAATATCCGTACTAATGTTTAATTTCTGAAGACTGTGATGAAGTTTCTATGTTTTTTGTCCCCCTTGAGTTAAGAGCTCAAACGGTCGGCTGTACCTTGAATGTGCCCACATGAAGCATCTCAACCCTTTTTGAGTTATAATAAGATAGAGACAGACATGATGTGGAATGATCAAAAGAGAGACCCTCTTTGAATTATAATAAGATAGAGATAGAGATGATGTGGAATGATACTCATTTCAAAAAAAGTAAAAGAAAAGAAACAAGCACAAGTCTAAATGTACGGGGAGCTTAACTTGGAATATCAAAAGATGACACAGATTCAAATATATATTCTCGAAAAAGTTGCTCATGTACATTTTTGATTGAGTGATTACGTTTCACTTTTGAAGTTGGGAAGTGAACATACATAGCCAGTTCTTACATAGGATATGTTCAAATTAAGTATAAGCTTAGAAGTCCCACCCCCAAACAAAAAAAGGAGAGTAGGCCCTGTTGTACGTAACAAGCTTTCGAACAACTTTTCATTTATTAATTAACATGAAATTTGCTATGTTGTTGTTCGCAATGCAATTTGTCATCCTTTACGCAAATTGAACTTAAAATGTCTTTCTTCGTCACCAAGTTTAGGATCCACTTAGTATTTCTAGATATTGTTAAACGTCATTGTCCCACACCACCGGGCTCAACGCTCAACACTATGCAGGCTCAAAGATGAAGGAACGAGTATTTGAAGAAAAAGATGAGAGTGTCACGTGAGTGAATTGAAGAAAACCTATGCAACCAAGCGACTACACAATATATAAGCCTAGAAGTATACATATATTTTGCTTTGAAAAACTTGAACTTGATTGCTCCAAAACCCAACCCTTGTCTCCACTCCTCGTAACACCTGCGACAATGAGCAACAACAATGTGGGTTTGTTCTCCAATGGCAACTCCCAGTTGGAGATCATCAGGATTTGCATTGCCATCATGATCATACTCGCCTTCATCTTCGTTGTTGTCTATAGATGGTGGAGGAACCTCCCCAGTCGAAGACCCCCCTTGCCAGGTGGCGCAAAAAGGTGGGTCGAACAATTGGAGCTCGTAGTGCTGCTGACGACGATGTCAGAGAGGGTGCAGCTGGGGTTGAGGGCGGCAGATGAATGCTGCTAATGCAGCAATGAGTTTGAGGCAAGGGAAGAGGTTCGCGTCCTCCCCTGTCGTGTTGTAATGCACCATCAATGTGCCCTCAAAAACTTCAAGCTGTATGACATCTGCCCATTGCGCTGTGTTGATCCACCTTCCTCCAACGTCCTTGCTGTCGGCAACATCAACCAAAGCTGAATTTTTTTCTTTTTAATTTGTATTGTAATTATAATTAATTATGATTTTCTCTCTGTTACAGAAAATTGTAATAAATAATATGCAAACACACACGTTTTCTTTAGATTGTCAGTAAAGAGTGCCTTGCGCGTGTTGAAGTTGATTTTCCCTCTTTAGATTGTAAGGAACATATGTACTTCAATGAGAAGCCAAAATATAGCAATTAACAAGTTGGGTTCTCAAAATAGCAAGCATCAATCTTCGTCTTCTATATCATTCAGAATTACGAAACAAGTTCAGCTGATGGATCCACCGCCTTCTCCTCCTCCGCGCCCTTTAGCTCCAGCCCTGCGCTAGCTTTGCTTTCCCACTATACTTTCTTCCTTGGCCATTAGTTTTTCTTCTCCTCTAACTTAATATTTCCAACTGTTTTACCAAGATGCTATTCGTATAGGGCGACAGTCAGAGGTGAGGTATATGTGAAGATGGGTACATCGACCGTCAGAATAATTGGGCGCAACGGAGTGCAGTCCATGGCCGTTGATGATCGGAAAAATGATGTCATCGTGATGATTTATCAAACCAACCAGCTTGTCTCAAGGCTCGTGGATGGTAAGAATCTCATACTCTTCTTTAATCTCATACTCTTCTTTCAGGTGGACGAGGATGGCATGGTGGACATTGAAATCACCTAGAGGGGGGGTGAATAGGTGATTATGCTAATCAATGCATAAATTTAAAAATGAGATGATGCAATGATCACTCAAAGCAAGATTAGAAGCCGAATACCCCGTGAAGGGCTCTGAACTCCTTCCTCGTGATTCCTCTAGATAAGAGTTTGAGGTGCGCAATGCAATCTTTTTGTAAGAGTATAGATCGACAATATAAGAATGAATGAATAGAAAGTAAAAGACACAAGTAAACCAATCCCAAATACAGAGATTTTTTTCGAGGTTCGAGCACCCAGCTCTACGTCCCCGCCTTCACCCAGAAGGATTTTTGATCCACTAAAACTTTCACAAAGGATTACAACCACTAGGGAGTACCCAACTCCTCAATCACACTCATATAGTCCAGAGGTAGTGGAGTCACAAATACAATAATCACTTGGTGATCAAAAGACCACAAACTCTCTTTTGAAAAATTTTTCTTTACAAAAACCCTAGAGAATAATATATAAGATTGAAGCTCAAGATTTTGTAAGTGATGTAAAAATAGAAGAGAGATTTTAAGAACCAAAAACTTTCAGAAAACTTTTGAAAATAATAGCCTAAAACTTAAACAAAAGCTCTTTCTCAAGAAAACTCAAAACTTTTGATCTTTGAATTTGTTGTTCTGAAAACCTCTACCCTAATGGCCCCTTTATATAGGATTTAGGAAGAGTAAACATAGAAAACTTTTACTTGAATAAAAGAGGAAGAAATTGACCCACTAATACAGCTAACCACGTTTTTTTAACGTAAACACGTTTTAAAACATGTTAAAAATCAGCCTCTAGAAAATTAGCCATTACTGCCAGTCTGACAGATTGGTCAACTTTGAGCACATTTTTTCAGGCTGCAAACGTCTGAATTCAGAACTAGGTATATAGGAATAATTTGTAAATATTTAAGTCTTCTTTTTAATGCAACTAAAATCAACTCAATATCATTTTTTATTAGAACGTTACCAATAAAACACTGACAGGTGGCAAATCAGAAACTGTAAGCTGTTTTCAGAACAAGAACAGAGTTCAACCAAATATTTGACCTCTTTAACATTTGAATCTGAAAATGATTATTGAATAAGAAATTTATATCTGAAAGTTATCTTTGAAATGCAAGTTAAATCATATTATTTGAATATAAAAATAAAAAGTTATGATAATAAATATATAAGGGTGTCAAGCATATCAGCAGAACTAAAACTGGTTCAAATCTAAAACCCGATATATGTAATTGAAATTCAAAACCGGTTAAACCAAAAACCAAACATATTGAATTTGCGTGTGTGTATTTGAGCTTCAAACTTATATACTATTCTTTAACAAAACAACTATATGAATCTACAAGCAGGAGTCTCTGATAGTTAATGTTGAGCAACGTTTGAGCTAGACCCTAATATCCCATGCTTGAGTACTCTTGAGGCATCAATACCTATATCAACCCGAAAGTCATTCTTGAACTTCTATTAGTACCAAACAGCTTTTATATGGTTTGTTATCATCAAAACACATAACCCGGGGATTATAATCTTTGGGTCAACAATCTCCCCTTTTTTATGATGAAAAAACATATAAGCTATAAAACAAAATATAGGAGGTAAAAGCTCCCCCTCAAATGATGATCTATTTTATCAAGTATAAAACATGAAAACATATACATATATGAACATGTAAAAAACATGAAACCTACATATATGAGATAAACATGTACAAAATATGAACATGTACAAAACATGAAACCAAAACATGAAACCACCAATACTTCTCCCCCTTTTTGTTATACATCAAAAAGGGTTAGGAAACTACCAATAAACAATATATGCATAAACAAGATATAAACATGCATATATAAACTCAAATATCTCTTCCCCTTTTTTTTTGTCAATTCATCAACAAAGGGCTAAGGAAAAATAATCAATTGTCATAATATCAAATCTTAAACATCAAAAAGTTTTTTTTTAAATACCAATTTAAAATTTTTGATAAACATATTGATACCAATTAAAGGTAAAAACCAAATTATTAGATAAACACTAAAATTATTTTGCAATAAGGATACCAAATGGAGAATAATATCAATTTAAGATCATTGATACTAATATTGAAAATGTTAGCATATATCAAACCAAAGTATTTTACATCATAAATGGTGGGAGTAAGATACCAATTTAAAATGAAAACTGATACAAATTGAAAATACAACCAATACCAATTTTACATAAAACTAATTTAAAAACAAGAATTTTCTCCCCCTTTATGAAATACTAAAAGAAATAATGCATAAGCTTGTAATAGATACTAATTAAAAATAATTGACATGATGAACTAAATCAAGCTTAGCAAACATAATTTGTGCTTTTCAAAAAAATTGTAAAGACATGTGAAACAAGCAAAATCAAATCAATAAATGTATGTATGGATATACCAATTGAAATATGAGGCATATATAGAAAATACATATGAGTATACAGATATATGAAATATCAATTTTGATACCAATAGAAATATAATGAGGATCAAGTTTATAACTCAAACCTACCACCCTTATCATGCACAAGTTTAAAAGATATTCAAGAAGGGTATACAAGGCATGGTCGCCCATCCAACCGCCCTTAGAAGGTAGGGTTTTCAAAATTATGATTTGAAATTAAATAAGAATAGTTTGAAAACTCTACCATTTGAAGAATAGAAACTAGTTTTAAAGATATTTTTAAAAACTAGTAAGAAATCCTTCAAAATATGAAACCAAATCATACATCCCATGAAAACATGAAAATCACATAATAATTGACACTCAAAGTCTATAAAGCACATATAAGCTCATGAAAATAAAGTCATGAGTAAACACCAAATATAGAGTGTAAGAATCATGTAATCAATAAAATCATGAAAATAAGGCATTAATGCTCAAATCAAATTCCTTTACAAACATGAAAAATATAAAAGTTTAATTTCATCAAAACAAAACAAACCTCAAGACTTATGTATGTTTTGTATAAACTAGAGTATACATACTTATCCAAGTATAAACGAGTCCACAACAGTATATTGCATGAAGGCAGGTGGCTTAAGGATGTACATGTATATCTATTAGTTTAGACAAAAGTAACATATACATGAAGCTAACACATTATCATGAAACCATGTGCAAAAATAGAAAATACAAGTGTAAATGAGAGAATCATCAAAACTAGACTATACTAGTACATCTAATGGGTACAAATGAGCAATTAAGCACAAACATATAAGAATCAATTGTGGCTCATTAGTTGTACAAGTATATACACAAGTTTTAATGAAGGTTACATTTAAATATGTAATCAAAACATGAATCATAAAACAAAATATAAATCAATATGATCATTTGGCTAAATGTACATGTCTTAGAGTAAGGATATATACAATAGTTAAAATAAAGTGAGAGCACAAAATATGGATCCATATGAACATGGGTGTATCTCAATTACTACATATGTGTATCACAAGTCTAATTAACATGGTATTTAACATAATAATCATTAAAACATGACATGCAAAAAAAAAAATCAATAATCTAAAAGTATGTAAACATAAATGAGAGTAAGAGATAGTTATCAAAACTAAAATGGCACATCTCTATATCTCCAGACCATGGTGGTCCTCCCACCAAACTCTCCTTGAAAGTGATGCATCCATAAGTGTCACCGTTTAGCTCGGAACGCATTCACCTAAAGGCACCAACAACTCTCACGTCATGTGAGAGCCCACACCTACATCAAATAGACTAGGAGTGGATTTTGATACCCATATTTTCTTGGGTCCTAATACGTTAGTGTTTCGAACCCAAACATGATTATTCATACTATTTATATGATCATAACAAAATTTGGCTAAATGACCATTCCGGCCACAATAAGTACATCTATAAATTCTTTCATATTTAAAAGTATAATGAGCATATGATTTATGAACATGTGATTTGTGAGCATGGGGTGTTTTAGCATGATTGACATGTGATGTGTTGGCATGATGAACATGTGGAGTTTTAGCATGAGATGTTTTATCATGATTAACATGTGGAGTATGCATGTATTTCTTTGAAAATATTTCTTCTAATTTAGTATTGTTAAATGCACATTCTTTTAAAATATTTCCCAAATCATTTATTCTAGTTTTTAACATTGAAAGCTCATTTTCATCAATTTTAGGATATTTAGCTTTGCATGCAACTCTATAGGCATCAAAATCTCTTTGTGTTGAAATAAGAGTGGAAGATAATTCATCCTTTTCTTTTGAAGAAATAGCAATTTAATTTTTAAGCATTTCATTTTCTTTTTGAATTTTAAGCAATCTTCCTTTTTAGAATCAAAACTTTCTGAAAGTTCAATGAAAGCTTGTAATAACAATTCTTTACTTATTTCACTATCATCGTCATGTGGTTCGGTAGTTATGTTAGGTGTGTTTGCCATGAACACACATTGGCCGTGTCAACTTCATCTTCGGATTCACTTTTTGAGTCCCAAGTGGCTTTGTACACCTTCTTTTCAAACGGCTTCTTTTGCTTCAAGGAGGAAGATATCTTTTTCTTGAAATCTGGACAATCGTCCATGATGTGTCCGGGTTTCTGACAGTTGTAGCGTATGATCTTTTTCTCCTCCTTCCCTTCCCATCACCTTCTATGGTTGAGCTTATTCTTATGGTACATTCTTTTTACATTTCTCACAAGAAGAGATAGCTCTTCATCATCTTCTTCATCTTCTTCATCATCATAATTGGTGGAGGTAGACTTGAAAGCTATAGACTTTTTCTTTTGAGACGCCGCTTCTTCTCTAGCCTTTTTCTCCATCTCATGAGTCTTAAGATTTCCAATAAGACTTGTGAGCTCCATCTCATCTTTGTCATTCAATTCCTTCAAGGTGGTAGCTTTGATTTTCCATGATGAAGGAAGAGCACGAATCACCTTACGCGCCTTTTGGTCGTTGTTGATTTCATCACCTAGAGAAGCAAGAGCATTTGTGATTTTAGTAAACTTAGTGATCATATCATCAATAGATTCATTTTCTTGCATTTTAAAACTTTCATATTAGGAACACAAGAGATCAATTTTAGCTCTCTTAACTTGTGATGTTCCCTCATGAGTGACCAATAAGTGTTGCCAAATCTCATAGGCGGACTTACAATGGACAACCCGTGTTAAGTCATCCTCATTCAATGCTAAAAGTAGGGCATTTTGAGCCTTCGAATTAGCATCAAATTCCTTGGAGGAAAGATCAGACCAAGTGTCCTCCTCACCTTCGGGTTTACTAAAAGGCTTGGTCAAAGACTTAGCAACTAGGCTACCTAGAGATTGTAGAAAAATGTTCATCCTAACTTTCCATATGGGAAAGTTGAGTCCATCAAACTTGGGAGGGGTCTTAATGTTATCGGCCATCTTTACTAGTGTATGAATGAATATATGAAAATAGTGATTAGCAATTTATAGGATCTCTTTAAGGATGTGAAGCCAAAAAACTAGAGTCCTAACTCTGATACCAATTGAAATCACCTAGGGGGGTGAATAAGTGATTATGCTAATCAATGCACAAATTTAAAAAATGAGATGATGCAACGATCACTCAAAGAAAGATTAGAAGCTGAATACCCCCTGAAGGGCTCTGAACTCCTTCCTCGTGATTTCTCTAAATAAGAGTTTGAGGTACGCAATGCAATCTTATTGTAAGAGTATAGATCGACAATATAAGAATGAAATAATAGAAAGTAAAAGACACAAGTAAACCAATCGCAAACACAGAGATTTTTTTCGAGGTTCGAGCACCCAGCTCTACGTCCCCGCCTTCACCCAGAAGGATTTCCGATCCACTAGAACTTCCACAAAGGATTAAAACCACTAGGGAGTACCCAACTCCTCAATCACACTCCTCTAGTCCAGAGGTAGTGGAGTCACAAATATAACAATCAGTTGGTGATCAAAAGACCACAAACTCTCTTTTGAAAAACTTTTCTTTACAAAAACCCTAGAGAATAATATATAAGATTGAAGCTCAAGGTTTTGTAAGTGATGTAAAAATAGAAGAGAGATTTTAAGAACCAAAAACTTTCAGAAAACTTTGAAAATAATTGCCCAAAACTTAAACAAAAGCTCTTTCTCAAGAAAACTCAAAACTTTAATCTTTGAATTTGTTATTCTGAAAACCTCTACCCTAATGACCCTTTTATATAGGATTTAGGAAGAGTAAACATAAAAAATTTTTACTAAATATAACTAATCACGTTTTTTTTAACTTAAACACGTTTTAAAAATATGTTAAAAATCAGCCTCCAGAAAATTAGCCATTACTGCCAATCTGGCAGATTAGTCAACTTTGAGAACATTTTTTAGGCTGCAAACTTCTGAATTTAGAACTAGGTATATAGGAATAATTTGTAAATCTTTAAGTCTTCTTTTTAATGCAACTAAAATCAACTCAATATCATTTTTATTAGAAAGTTATCAATAAAATACTGACAGGTGTTAAATCAGAAACTTTAAGCTATTTTCAGAACATAACAGAGTTCAACCAAATATTTGACCTCTTTAACATTTGAATCTGAAAATGATTATTCAATAAGAAATTTATATCTGAAAGTTAGCTTTGAAATTCAAGTTAAATCATGTTATTTGAATATAAAAATAAAAAGTTATGATAATAAATATATAAGGGTGTCAAGCAGATCAGCAGAACTAAAACTGGTTCAAATCTAAAACCCGATATATGTAATTGAAATCCAAAATCGGTTTAAACTAAAAACCAAACATATTGAATTTGCGTGTGTGTATTTGAGCTTCAAACTTATATACTTTTATTTAATAAAACAACTATATAAGTCTACAAGCAGGAGTCTCTGATAGTTGATGTTGAGCAACGTTTGAGCTAGACCCTAATATCCCATGCTTGAGAACTCTTGAGGCATCAATACCTGTATCAACCTGAAAGTCATTCTTGAACTTCTATTAGTACCAAATAGCTTTTATATGATTTCTTACCATCAAAACACATTACTCGGGGATTGTAGTCTTTGGGCCAACATACATGTCACAATCGGTAGCGCTGGAGATGGAGCTCTCGCGTGAGGGACTAGATTTAATCTTCCTTGTCATATTGATCTGGCATTCATCTTCCTTGTCATTTGCAAATGGTGGAGGAACTTCCGCAAGAAGGTGGGTAAACAATTGGAGCTCATGGTGCTGCCAGTGATGATCTCAGAAAGGTTGAATGCACCGCCACTGGGTTTCAGGGCAGGAGATGAGGTTCGCGTCCTCCCTGTCGCGTTGACAATGATACACAGTACAATACATTGGGAGCTCAGGACCACTCATCTGTTCAGAGTACATATGTACTCTCGACACCTCATAACTTCCAACCTGAGGATAACCTGCCTAAAGTTATTGCCATAGACAATCCTAATTGTTGCTGGAATTATCTAAGCCAAAAAAGAAAGGGAAAAAAGGCACGGTAAAGTTTAAAAGCGGGAGTGACTTCTTCTATTCCTATAGGAAGAATTCCTAGAACATAATTAAAGTTCCCATTCCACCATGTTTGCATTAATATGGAATGTTAGGGGATTGAATAAGACAGTGGGAGGAAGGATGTTAAAACTCATATACAAACATAAAAACCTTTTGTGGCTCTATGTGAAACTAAACTCAGAGGAGAAGCTCGATAGACTATAGAGGTGTGTTCCTTATAATTGGCTATTAAAAACTAATAATGCACATAGCAAAGGTGGCAGAATATGTGTATCTTGGAACCCACTGATATGGCAAATACACTTCATTTCTACCCCTGATCAACGAATGAGTTTCTAGCCTATAATGCATGAGCTCTACAAATTCTGGTAACAATTGTTTATGGGGCAAACCACATCATTACAGAAGATTGCTTTGGTCTGATCTTATAGCTATAGCTGTATCCCTTCTCATATCTCTGGATAGTAATGGAGATTTCAATACAGTCAGATTCACTCAAGAGAAATTGGGAGGGAGGCAGCTAGGAATCCATCAGTTGCAGGACTTTAATGACTGTATAGCTCATTGCTCATTTATTAATATGAAATGTACAGGTAATTTTGGAGTCGGCATAACAAAGCTTTTGGCCAAAGAAGAATCATGGGTTAGACTAGATAGAATTCTTTGTAATGACATATGGATGGTACCTATCCCTCATTCAAGCTATGAATATTTAAGTAACCACTAGTGACCATTCTCCTGTGTTGCTTCATTTGCATCAACAAGTCCCTGCAGGCCCAAAGCCTTTCAGGTTCTTTTCTTATTGGATGAATTGTCCTGGTTTCACTAATGTGGTCAGTCAAGGTGGAACATAACGTCCATGGATCGCCAATCTTCAGGGTGGTACAAAAATTAAAAGGTACAAAATTGGCTCTTAAAACCTGGGCATCTTCAAGTTTCCACTCACCAAGTGCTCAGGTATCACATATCAAAAGACAACGGAAACAGTCAAAAAGTAATAAGCACTGACATTCAAAACACAGAACTTCAGAAACAAGAAGTACAGTTACAAGCTAAACCTGGCACATTGGCTAGATTTAGAGAAAACCCAATTGATGCAAAAAAGTAGAGAGAATGGCTTAAGGTGGGAGATAGAAATTCCAGTTTTTCTATTCATTTATCAAAACCAGAATTGCAAGGAACATATTCATCAAATCCATCAACTGATCGATGATGAAAATGGCTAAAAACTGACTGATATTGATGACATCAAATGAGCAGCTCCTATTTGTTATCAGTCTTTGTTTAGTCACTCAGATTATCTTTCACAATTTCCAAAATTACCTATTAAGAAAATCCTCTCACCTGAAACTGCCAGTTGGATTGCTAGGCCAGTAGCTGAAGAAGAGATTAGACGTGCTGTTTTCCAAAGCCCAAAAAGCCTCGCTAAATGAAATAGCCCACTCAAGGAAGAATGCCTCCCGAGCCGCTACCATAGCTGCCTCAAAGGCGAAGTCGACGGCTGCTGGGGACGCGGGGACCTAATGACAGTAATCCACCCATCACGATTTCTCATCAAAGATGTCAAGAAAGGTTAGTCTTCCCTCCTACAACCCTGAGAGCAGAGGCCAAACGGGCACGAGTCAATCCACTCGAGGAAGTCAAATCTTCAACCTTCAGAAACAGATGGACGAATAACAAGCGAAACTTGAATCATGGATGCGAGAAGGCATTTCTACAAAGAGATGTGGTCGCCTGTGTCTAGAATCAACTCCTCACTTAGATGAGATCTTCAGAGGTTGTAGTCCGATAAAAAATCAGGGAGCAGAAGGATCTCGGGATCCTCCATCACCACCTCTTACCACGAGAATCACTCACAGCGAGAATAACCGAAGGCGTGTCAGATCTGACCACCTGAGTTATAATGAGCACTCTAAGAATTCTGGCCCCCACAAGGCTCCAATCGAATTGGAGAAGGTGAAGGCTTGAGTAAAAAAAAAAAACATATCCAACAGAGACAGAGTAGTCAACTGTAGAGTTGATTAATGCTCAGACCAGTTGACTAACCCAACCTAATTGACTGGACAGATATAGAGAGAAAGTAGTTACAGCAAGTCGACTTATCAGTCTTATAAGTCGGCTAGTTTACGGACCAGTCGACTAATCTGAATGACTAGTCGACTAGTCTGCAGTTCTAAAGCATAAATAGAGACGACGCGAGTTTTCTTTTCTTGTAGAGTTTAAATAGCATTCAAATTTTATTCAATGAACATTTGTTTTAAAGTTTAAAGGAACTAGAATTCTTTTAGATCAAAAAGATCAACTCCTGCAATGATTGATCAAGTCTTCAAGCATTCAACGACCAAGATTATCTCATAGTCCTAATAGGGTTTAGATTGTTGTCATGCCCGCTTCCCAAAATATGTGAAAACGGGAGTCGCGACGAAGGTCGGCGACGTATATACGCGAGAAAATACCCCACGCATACACGCTAAGCCTAAAGTAACTGAACAAGCTACAAAATCTACTACGATAAATCAATATTACTGCAATATGACATATAAATATCTAACACAAGGATAACAGATGAATAAAGAAAAGAAATGACAACTGGATGCATAAAGATAGAATCAGGAAATAACATGAATAAAAGAGAAAGAATACCTATAATCAAGAAAAGAGAGACTCCAGCTTTCTCGTAACGCGTACGATCACATGAACACCTGAACAATATAAGAAGATGTCCAATACCCTGGATGCGAATCCAGGGTCGTCAGAAGCGACCTAATGAGTATGTGTGTGTAAAGGGAAAGGTGCTCGTGCAAAAAAAAATAATATAAGCAATAACATGATAATCTGAAAATAAAAGGTAACAAAATAATTAATATCAATAGCAAACTATGAACGATATATAACTGATAACATGATAATAGGGAACAACTAATGTCAAAAATGTATAACCTAGCATATGTCACTAGTCTGATGTATAATACTATATCTATCATAGTTTATACATGTATATACAGTCAGGTGATCACGGTTAGTCACAATACATTAACAGTTTTATCATTATTAATTATGTCAGCGAACACCAATTGCCACATGTAATAGACGCATCCCATACTACACCTACCACACATGCCAATCGAGGTCCTCAATTATTGAAACTGATCGGTTGGAGACATTGTCTGTGTTTTAGGTGGGTCCGTGTATACCCGGGACCACGCCCAGACTCCTGGCACTGAACCAGGACCTACCGCAAGGTAGTCAGAACATGATAACAGGAACAGGTACATGTATAACATGTATAACAGGAACAGGATGAGGGGTGCCAGTCACTCCACGAGAACCCTACAGTGGAACCCTCTTTCGGCTGCGCAACCTAAATCCTAGGTCCACCCAAAATACAGACGCTGTTGTTTTCCATTGATTTGCAAGGGGGAAAAACTTACAAAAAAGGGTCGAGGAGCTAAAATTACAAGTAATTCAAAAGATTACAAGTAGATCTCCTCTGAGATTCTAGAGAAGTGTGCGGAGGAGTCTAGTCAGCGTGCGACCACTTTGTCCCTTTGACGATGCGATCGAGGGATTCCCTTCTCGCCTGGTTCGGGGAATCAGAGAACAGAAGGTTGGTAGAACCCTTTGTTACTTCTCAAACTGCCTCCACTTGGGAATTTCTTCTCGCCTGGTTCTGAAAATTCCTTGAGAGGAAGAAAAAGTATTAGGGTATTAGCACCCCTGATTAGAGAAGCAGTTCTCTGAATTCTTGGAAGAAAGAGAATAGGTCTCTGTTTAGCCGTATCTCTCTGTTTTTCAGCCTCTCTCTGTGCGTGTTTCTTCTTTTTACCTCTTCTTCTCTTCGCCTCCCCCTTTTCTTTGTATGCCTCCGGTGGGCTATTTATAGGGAGAGCAGGGGTATAATTGTCCCTTGAAAGTCCGGAAACAGATGGAGTCAATCTGTCTAAATCTGAAAAGTAGCCTTGCCGCGAGGCTATAATCAGCTTCTGCGAAGTTAGGAAT
>JAVJIF010023902.1:0-61497 GCA_038442645.1 Agave tequilana
TATCCCCACTCATGTACAGCAAATGCGAGGGCCGGATACAGACCAGCCACTCGAAAACACCCCGACTCAAGGAGACCGACCTGACTCCACATCATGGAATTCCTCGTTTACCCTGCACCCCGCAGGCGAGGAAAACAACGGAACAGGCTAAAGCGTCATAACGACGCACTAACTTACGGGCCTCGGCCACATAAGTTTTCTGCCACGAACGGCCTTCAAAGCGACGGAGAAGCGCCGTTTGAACACCCTGCGGAGGGTCTTCCCCAGCTCCAATTAACTGGGGCAGTGCAAGGCGAACCACGCCATCAAGTAGTGTACGGTAAACCTACCCTAGGATTGGGTCCGTCACAAGGCAGGACGGCACCCTTCCCCCGCCTTGACGCCATTGGCCTGCAGAAAGCCTCCGTCAGTGCACGAAGGCCCCTCTGAATACAAACAACCCATGGCCGGGAGAAGACCCAGACGGTGGCCTGAACCAAGCGGACGGCAGGCAGCAGCACAGTCGGATGGACGATGTCACCCGAAGAAGAAGGCACGACACATTTCTTTAACCAGATGGTTAAGAAGCCAGCCAGCAACGCCTTGCGAGACATAGGCCGACGGGCCTGATGGTGAAAGCTCCGAAGAACATCACCCTTTCCCGAGAGACCATCATCTTCTGCCACGACGATGTCCTTTTCAGCATGCATCTCCATCCTTGCCAAGATGTCTTCTTCAGCAACTCCGCAATGAGCTGCCTCAGGCGCACTAGTCATATCCGGGACAAGTAGTTCCCCAGCTCTTCAAGCTCTTCGAGCTACCTTTGCCACCAGTGTGGATGCTGGAGCAAATGTGCAAATGGCACATCAATTCCCGATATTCTCGAGCAGAGCAGGCTCCTGCTTCTCTCCAGAATAGCCAACTCCGCCTCACAGGGAAAGTACTCTTCGTATGGAGAGACCGAAGGGCAAAGCAGAGATCTCCCGCATCTCGTGCAGGGCCATGCCCACTCACCAACTGGGGTGAAGAAAGTCCCCGAGGCCGGGCAATACAACTCAAGGATGGTGTAGAAGCACGCCACCTTCATCTCGATGCCGTAGCAGGTCGCCCTGACGGCCTCAGTGGAGGTTTAACCTCTCTAGTCCCCCTCAAAATGGGTGAGGATATAGTTGGTCAACTCTGCCCACCACGATCTAGGAGGGTGGACCCAACCGGGAGTCCTGAAATCGGTGGCGGGGTAGTTCCCCGTCAACTTCGCAGAACTGAGTGCCAAAGGTCGGCGCCGCAGCTGGGTTCTCTCCTACTGGAAGGTCCCGCGATACCTTCCCAGGGTATAGCCCCATTATGCTACGAGGATGGCCCGCCCTCGAATAGCCGACTGGAATGTAACCTCCCGACACTCACAGACTCGGCATTTAGGCTCACCCCCACGCCATCTTCCGAGCTGAGTCACGCTCGCGAAGGAAGACAAAGCAAAATGCCGCTTAGTGGACGGGATATAGAATCTCTCGCCATCCAACTGGAAGATCCACTGGCCTTCACCCCACCGCATGCAGCTGCGATCGGGATCAGGTGCAGCATCCCGAACATGAAGTCAGGCTTTCTGTAAGCCTGACGGTCGATATCTTCAAGTGGAGCCGTAGTCAAGATGCTCCGCATGGCCTGCGACGACCGTCCTGGATGAGCGTATCCCGTACAAGGGAGCTCGGCTCGCTGAACAATGAAGCCTGCCCATAGAACTGTAAGCTGATGCTTCCGCCTTGCTCGACTGGCTACACCGAACAGACTGTTCTGGAGGCCGGAGGCGTAATGTACTGCAAAAACAGAAATGAGCTATGATTAGTTCACCAATCAAGTGGATGCAAAAGCATAAAATTCACTAAGGCATAGCCTCGCCCAGCAAGCAGGGCCTGCAAGGCGATAGCTTTGAAAAAGCTCCACTTCATGGATAAGACTGCATCTTTGCAAAAATATCCAAAGCGCAACTTCGCTTAAAGCAGGAAGTGACATAGCCCTAAGGGCTGACATCATCAAAGGGGCATTATGGTCAAAAGTCATTATGACTGAGAGGACTTATTCAAGTCCTTTTCCTCAATAGTACGGAGATGGCCAAAGTTATGGCTTCGTGCGAAACCCAAAGAAGAACTGTTCAGTTCTAACTTCCTGGTGCAAGCAAAATGCGGAAGTTGAAGGAAACGAGTTCCCTGGTAAGGACAGATCATATTCGATCGTCCTAATGGTCAAATATTAACTCCAAAGGAGCAAGACCACCATCTCTAAGAAGAGTCTCTTACCAGCGACAGGTCGCTCGATGACCGGAGGAGGAACGCCCTCCGCCGCAGAAGTCGCCACTTCTTTTCCCGCTCGTCTCTTGGGCGCCATTGAAGAGTCGCTAGAGTCCTCAAAGATCTCTGAATGAAAGGAAGAAGTAGAGGAAGAGATAGAAAGTTCTCTGAAAAAGGAGATCATTTCCATGTTCAGCCCGATCGGGCTTTTATAGCCAAATCAGCGCCTGAAACGAGGCCTCGAAAAAAGGGCCGCCGCCGTTTCGAATTAATTTGAAACAGCGCCCGAAGCGCCTTCCCGAGAAGCGCCGGTTCAACTCTACTAAGAGTTAACTTCGTACTAGTGCAAAAGTGCGGACTTCGCACACCTTCAAGGGCTTCGCCGGGAGGCCTACCTTAGCCCTCTAAAAGCGTGCTGCTCGCGCTGACATGCCAGTCTCGCTCACTCAAAGAAAGGAGTATGTCCTTAGCTCCGCACACAGTTTAGCCCACTATGCCAAACTCTCAGTGAAAGTAAACAAAAATCAGATGATCAGACGATGAACTTTCATTGATTCCAAAAGCAAGGGTACATTTGATATTACATCAAAGCTGTGTTTCATATAACACACCGAGTTGCCTAACAAGTCATTTGCATAAAGGCATACAAGCGGTTTTATCTGCTCCCAGGCCAGACCAACGGGACAGGAAGGGCCCTCCTCCTGCATAAGCCGTAACCAGTGGTGCCGCAAGGACACGTCATTTTTCTCCACAAATGGCAGATCTTGCCAGGCCATTTTTTGAAGCCTGGCAATAAAAAAACCTATCGCCGCCAACACGATAGATCACGTATAATGGGAATCGCAGTGATACCAGTGATCTAACAGGCGCGGTGCCCACTTTCCCGAAGTGGATCGCCATCAAAGGCCACCAAAGTTGAAAGTCGGCAATGATGCCGGCGATCCCACAGGCGACGCCCACTATCTTGAAGCGGATCCTCTCCGATAAAGGCGGCGGCCAGCCTCACCTCAGAACGAATCATCTCGGATAAGAGGCTGCCAACAGCCCTGGGATGCGCATTCGCTGCCCCGAATTGTTCCTCCTGCTTAAAAGTAAAGCTTCAACCGGGGAAGCATAAGGCGATTTCATGGTTTCTTTCATCAAGTTACCAGACTGGCAAGCATAGCTCACTGCAAGGCAAATTGGAGCAAGCTAGCAGTTAAGCACAGAAAAGCTGCAAAGATATTAAGTCAGATTCTTGGGCGGCAAAGCAATCCGACTTCAGCAGAGGACAAGCTCCGCCTGCACAGCAATTAATGGACTAGCTCAGCAAACGCCAAGTCCTAGCCTCACCTCTATGGCAAAGTCAGACACAGTCTCAACATTCACCAATATGGCAAGACTGCTCAACCTTTGAAGAGACCAAGTCCCAAGTTCTGCCTGCGCAGTGGACTTGACATGCAGTGATCTTTCTCTGATTAAGTCAAGATGGTGGCTTCACTGGGAAGCTATGCTAAAATCTTTCTCTGCAGATCAGCCAAGTGCAAAATGAAGATCGAGGGAAGTTAATCAAAGCAGCTGTCAAAGTTAAATCAAGGGAGATGAGTTCCCTAAAAGCGGTGAAGTCGTTGAACGATCAAGACTTACTGGTCCTTGGCCGGTTAGACAACCAGAGTGGACTTTCCCACTAATTCAGAGATCTGAGTATCTCTCTCAACAAGAGAAAGAAAGAAAGGCAAAACATTTCTCTTCAGAGGACCTCGAGTGTCCTATTTATAGGCCCCATGGCCTGAGCGCAACCACCCCAAGCGTGGAAGCACGAGCGCATTCAAGGCATTTATTGCGCCCTGATGAAAGGGACGGTTTCCCCTTGGAACCGTACAAAGGGAGAAAACGTCTCCCTCATAAAAGGCACTTATGGCGCCTTGAATAAAGGGAATATCCTCCCTTGGAAACGTGCAAATCGGAGAACATCTCCCTCGATTGGCGCGAAAGAAGGAATGATCCTCCTCGTAACCGCCCCACGGCAGTTGGCTTTGAAAAGGCAACAGGAGTTCCAAAGCGAACTTATTCTTGGAAACCCAGATACGGAGCTACCCCGACGCGAAGCTACTCGCGAACCAGTACAATTCTTCGGTGATTCATCCCAAAGCAGGATTGAAAGCGAAGCTGAACTCAACCATCATGGCGATGTTCATACTCCACACCATCATCACAGCAGTTCAAAGTGTTTTCGGAGTCTGAGCTATTGCAGACTCTCGAAACTTTGAAGGGGGTCTTGTTGACACTTAAAAAGACAAGATTCTCATTGGTCCGAACGATGTCTAAACTTGTTGACATTTACAAAAGACAAGGGACAGACGAGCTGAAGACCAGTTTTCATCACCTCCAAGGACAAGGAAGCAGCTTGGACTCCACTGATCCAGCAAGCAGAACAGTGAACCCGGATTGTTTCTAAACAGACCTCAGCAGGTCTAAAATGCTAGCATTTAGCATTACATTGCCCAAGGAGATAGCCTCGTTTGAGAGACTAGCATCATCCAGAGCATCGCCAGGAAGCTAACTGATAGCTTCGCCGAAAAGCCTCTTTTCGGACTTCACTAAGGATCGCCTCTAGCTCCGCTATGAGCTTCAAAGCGAGCAGCTCCGCTATCAACCTGCTATGGTCAACCTTTGACCAATCAAAATCTCCTGATGAGATCGGATTCAATCTAATCAAATCCAATCGGGATTCAAATTATAGCAGGTGATTGCCGCAATCTCTTGACTCTCTTGAAACGAGTAAGAGGATCAAGGAGAATCTCCCAACAATATGGAAAGGATCAAAAAAAGATCAACCGACCTGCCAATTCTAGCTCCGCAGAAGCTATCTTAGCCTCGCAGCAAGGCTACTTTCCAGATTTAAACAGATTCGGTTCAATCTGTTTCCATATTTTCAAGGGACGATTATACCCTTGCTCTCCTATAAATAGCCCACCAGGGGTACAAGGAGAGAGAGGCATACGGACGCACGAAGATAAAGAGAGATCGATCATCGATAAAAGAAGAGAGGCGCAAAGACACGCACAAGAGGACTCCACAAGCAGAGGCTTCTTCACAAGCACCGCGCGCTCTCGAATTCAGAGACCTTTCAAGAGAATACTTCTCTTTTCAGGGTGGCGATACCCTAACACCCCCCTTTTCCTCAGGAATCTCCGGAACCAGGCGAGAAGGAATTCCTTATTGAAGGCGTTTTCTGAGAAGTAGCCAGAGGATTCTACCAATCCTCTATTCTCTGATTCCCGGAACCAGGCGAGAAGGGAATCTCATCGCTCGCATCGTCAAAGGGACAAAGTATCGCGCGCTGACCAGACTCCTATCGGCACATTTTCCCAGAATCTCTGAGGAGATCTACTTGTAATCTTTTGAGAATACTTGTAATTTAGCTTCTCAAACTTTTATTGTAAGTTTTCCCCCCTTTGCAAATATAATGGAAAACACCGAATCGGGGAAAAACAGCGGAAGAGTCTATAGACGTCATAGCGACGTACTAATTTACGGGCCTCAGCCACGTATCTCTTTTGCCATGAGCATCCTTCGAATCGGCGAGGAGCGCCATTCGAACATCCTGCGGGGGATCCTCTCCAGCTTCGATTAGAGAAGGACAATGCAAGGCGAACCACGCCATCAATAACTATACGCAACCTATTCTGGGGTTAGGTCCGTCGCGGGGCGAAATGGTCCCCTTTCCACGCTTCGTCGTAGGTGGCCTGCAAAAAGCCTCCGTCAATGCACGAAGGCCTCTCTGGATACAAAATACCATGGCCGAAAGAAGTCTTAGAGGACGACCATGAACCAAACGAACAGCGGGCAGCAAACATTCGGATGAACGATGTCACCCGAAGAAGACGGCACCACGCACCTCTTCACCACAGACTGTTAAGAAGCCAGCCAGAAGTGCCTTCCGGGACATCGGCCTGCGAGCCTGATGAGGGAAGCTTCGAAGAACATCACCCTTCCATAGGGACCATTTCCTTCACAACTAGATCCCCTTGGGAGTGCTTTTGCATCCGGTCAAAGATGTCTTCATCAGCAACCCCATAGTGAGCCGCTTCAGGAGTATTCTCCATATCTGGGAACAAATAGTCTCCCCAGCTTTTCAAGCTACAGGAGGTCCCCTTATTGCCCCATGCATACTGGAGCAAATATACAAATGGCACATTAACTCCCTGTAGGTCTCGAACAAGGCAGGCTCCTGCTTCTCCAGAAGAGCCAATTCTGCCTCGCACGGGAAGTATTCTTCATAGGGAAGAAACTCAAAAGGCAGAGCAGAGACTTCCCACATCTCATGCAAGGCCATACCCAACTCACCGACAGGGGTGAAGAAGGTCCCCGAAGCTGGGCAATACAATTCAAAAATGGCGTAAAAGCACGCCACGTTCACCTCAATACCGTAGCAGGTCGCCCTGACGGCCTCATAGAGGTTCAGCCTCTCCAAATCCTCCTCGAAATGAGCAAGGATGTAGGTAGTCAAATTCGCCCACCATGCCTTCGGGGGTGAATCCAGCCTGGAGTTCTATAGTCAGTAGCTGGGTAGTTCCCATCGACCTTGCAGAATTGATTGCCAAAGGTCAGCGCCACTGCAGGATTCTCGCCCACTGGGATCTCTCGTGACACATTCCCAGATGCAGGCCCATTATGCAATGAGGAGGCCCCGCTCTTGCATAACCAGGAGAGTGAAGCATCAATTTTCCTATATGAACAGAGTCAGTACTCCGCTCACTTCCCACGACATCTTCCGAGCCTGCGTCACGCACTGAAAGGAAGACAAAGGAAAATGGCGCTTATTGGACGGAAGGTAGAATCTTTCGCCATCCAACTGGAATATCCACTGCCCTTCCCCTGCATATAGTTGGTGGTCAGGGTCTGGTGCGGCATCCCCGAACATGAAATTGGGCTTCCTATAAATTCGACGGTCGACGTCTTCAAGGGGAGCTGTGGTCAGGATACTCCTCGTGGTGTATTGATCACCACCATGAATAAGCGTATCTCTGACGAGAGAACTCCGCTCACTGAACAGAGAAGCCTGCCCTTGAAATTGCAAGCTGATATTTCCATCCGATCCCATGGTCATCCCGAACAGGTTGTTTGAAGGACCAGGAGTGTAGTGCACTGCAAAAACAAAGAGAAACTATGATTAGTTTCATCAGCCAAAAGAGGGCTAAATCAGAACCCAAAATTTGACAAAGACATAGCCTCGCCCTCTGAGCAAGGATTGGCCTAAACGATAGCTTCGTCCCGAAGCTTAGCTTCGCAGCTGCAGTGTAACTCCGCATCCCACACGAGACAGGATGCAGGAAAACAACCAAGTGTTAGCTTCACTTAGGAAGCTTAGCTTCGAACAACAGGATGTGACAAAACCTCGAAGGGTAACTTCGTCAGAAGGGCATTACGGTCCTTTTCTGTCAAATTTCAAAGGACAGCTTCGCATCCTGTCATTCACAGGATGTGAACCGCCTAAAGGTAACTTCGCTTGGAAGCTTGAAGAAGAACTCTTCAGTTCTTGGATTCCCGATTAAGAAATCAAGGTAAAACCAGGGAATTGGACTCCCTAAAATCATGAGACCATGATTGTTCTCATGTTGGATTTTATCCAAGGACAGCCAGAAATTGGCCTTAAAGGAGAGACGACAGTCTCTAATCAAAAGGGAAAGTTCCCTACCGGCGATTGGTCGTTCGATGACCGGAGGAGGAGAAGGACCCTCCGCTGCAGAAGTGGCCACTTCTTTTCCCGCTCGTCTCTTGGGCGCCATTGAAAAGCTGCGGAAGCTTTCAAACTCTTTAAAATGGAAAGGAAAGAGGAAGAAGAAGAGCCTAAAGGTCTCTAAAAATTTCAAGTGAAGAGATCTGTCCTCTCTACAGTCCGATCGGACTTTTATAGGCCAATGAGCGCCTGGAACGACGCCTCAAAAACAGTACAGGCTGTCGTTTCAAGTTAATTCGAAACGCCGCCTAAAGCGCCTTCCCGAGAAGCGCTGATTCAGCCACTAAGGCTTAACCTCGCCAATGAGTCGAAGTGCGGACTTCGCACAAGTTCATCAAGAACTTCGCCAAAAGGGTTCCTTAGCCCACTAAAGGCACAGTTCGCCGACATGCCAGTTTCGGCGGAAGCTCATTCAAAAAGGATCATGTCCTTAACTCTGCACAAAGTTTAGCCCCGCTATGGCCAAATTCTCAATGAAGGCAGGCAAAATCAGATGAGCAGAAGATAAACTTTCATTGATTTAAGAGCAAAGGTACATTGATACTACATCAAGGTTATGTTTTGTACAACAGATTCAGTTGCTCAGCAAGATCATTTGCGCAAAAGGCATACAAGTGGTTTTATCTGCTTCCAAACCAGACCAACTGGACACGAAAGGCCTTCCTCCTGCACAAGGCCGTAACCAGTTGTGCCACGGGGACACAGCCATAATTCTCCATAAAAATGGCAGATTTTGCCACCAGGAAGCCGGATCACCTTTGATGAAAAGTGGCAATGAACTTATCACCGCCAACACGATAAGATCACCCATAATGGGAATTGGCACTGATGTCAGTGATCTCACAAGTGTGACATCCGCCTTCCCGAAGTGGATCATCTCAGATAAGCGGCTACCAGCCTCACCTCAGAACGAATCATCTCGGATAAGAGGCTGCAACAGCTCTGGGACACACGTCAGCTGCCCCAAATTGTTCCTCCTGCTTAAAAGTAAAGCTTCAACCGGGAAGCATAAGGCAACTTTTCGGTCTCTTTCATCAAGTACAAGATCGGCGAACATAGCTCACTGCAATGCAAAATTGGAGCAAGTTAGCAGTTAAAAATAGAAGATACTGCAAAAGTACTAAAGCCGAATTCTTTGGGGCGAAGCAATCCGATTTCGATTGGACCAGAGGATAAGCCTCGCTTGCACAATGATGATGGGCTGGCTCAGCAAACGCCAAGTCCTAACCTCGCCTATATGGTTAAACTAGACCGATCCTAAGGGACACAGTCTTAGCTTCACCTATATGGCAAGACTGGCTCACCCTTGAAGATACCAGGTCCCAAGTTCTGCCTGTGCAGCGGACTTAACATGCAATGATCTTTCTGTGATCAAGTCAAGATGATAGCTTCGCTGGGAAGCTATGCTAAAATCCTTCTCTGCAGACCAGTCAATTGCAAGATGAAGAGTAAGGGAAGCTAATCCCTGAAGCAGCTGCTAAAGCTAAATTAAGGGAGATGAATTCCCTAAAATCGGTGAAGTCGTTGAATGATCAAGACTTACCGTCCTTGGCCGGATAATAACCAGAGTGGGCATTCCCACTACTTCAGAGATCTGAGTATCTCTCTCAACCAAGAGAAGAGGGGAAGAGCAGATCACTTCTCTCTTCAGAGGACCTCAAGTGTCCTATTTATAGGCCCCCATGGCCTGAGCGCTGCCGCCTCAAGTGTAGAAGCACGAGCGCATTTAAGGCATTTACTGCGCCTTGAGAAAGGGACGGTTTCCCTTGGAACCGTGTAAAGGAAGAACGTCTCCCTCATAAAGGCACTTATGGCGCCTTGAAGAAAGGGAATATCCTCCTTGGAAACATGCAAATCGGAGAATATCTCCCTCGATCAGCACGAAAAAAGGAGTAATCCTCCTCGTAACTGGCCCACGGCAGTTGGCCTCGGAGAAAAGCGACAAACGCTCCAGGGTGAACGTATCTCCAGAAGCCCAGAGGCGAACCTACCTAGCCGCGAAGCTACCCAGATGCGAGTCTACATGATTCCTCGGCGAATCTACATCCCAAAGCAGGATTGAAAGCGAAGCTGAACTCAACCATCATGGCGACGTTCATTCCCCACCGATCAAAGCAGTTCAAAGTGTTTCGAAGTCTGAGCTATTGCAGACTTTCGAAAACTTTGAAGGGGGTCTTGTTGACACTTAAAAAGACAAGATTCTTATTGGTCCGAACAATGTCCAAACTTGTTGACATTTACAAAAGACAAGTGACAGACGAGCTGAAGACCAGTTTTCACCCATCTCCGAGGGACAAGGAAGCAACTTGGACTCCACTGATCCAGCAAGCAGACAGTGAACCCGGATTGTTTCTAAACAGACCTCAGCAGGTCTAAGGTGCTAGCACTTAGCATCGCATGAGCCCAAAGGGATAGCCTCGCTTGAGAGGCTAATATCACTCAACTTCGCCTTGAAGCCATTCGAAGCCTCGCCAAGAAGCTAACTTGCAACTTCGCCACAGAGGACTTCCAGCTCCGCCAAAGGGTTTCTTTCGGACTTTGCCAGAAGCTGCCTCTAGCTCCGCTACGAGCTCAATGCGGACAGCTCTGCTATTGGTCTGCTATGGTCAACCTTTAACCAATCAAATCTCCAGGTGGGATCGGATACAATCAGATCAAATCCAATTAAGATCAAATCAGAGATCAAATTTGGCAGTTGATTGCCACAATCCCTTGACTCTCCTAAAGTGAGTAAGAGGATCAAGGGAAATCCTCCAACGATATGGAAAGGATCAAGAAGATCAACCGACCTGCCAATTCTAGCTTCGCAGAAGCTGATCTTAGCCTCGCAGTAAGGCTACTTTCCAGATTTAAACAGATTTGATTCAATCTGTTTCCATATTTTCAAGGGATACCCTTGCTCTCCCTATAAATAGCCCATCAGGGGCACAAGAAGAAAGAGCACAGACGAAAGAGAGAGGCACACAGGACGACCAGAAGACTCCACAAGCAGTGGCTTCTTCATAATGCACCGTGCGCTCTCGAATTCAGAGACCTTTTAGAGAATTGCTTTCTCTATCCAGGGTGTTGATACCCTAACATCGTCCTTCTTCTCAAGGAATCTCCGGAACCAGGCGAAAAGAAATTCCTAATTGAAGGCGATTTTGAGAAGCAGCAAGAGGGTTCTACCACCTTCTATTCTCTGATTCCCGGAACCAGGCGAGAAGGGAATCTCATCGCTCGCATCGTCAAAGCGACAAAGTGGTCGCGCGCTGACCAGACTCCTATCGGCACACTTCTCCAGAATCTCTGAGGAGATCTACTTGTAATCTTTTTAAGAATACTTGTAATTTAGCTCCTCAAACTCTTTTTATTGTAAGTTTTCCCCTTTGCAAATATAATGGAAAACAAAGGCTGCGGCCGAGCTTACTGGAGGAGGCAGAAGACGCGGAGGGGGAGAAACTCACAGCTGGCCATGGAGAGTTCGACGACAGAGGAGGTCGAGGCCGTGAGGATGTCGGGGTGGCGTGAGCTACCGTCGTGGTCTCCCTAGAGAAAAGGAGGAGGCCGCATGGTGGGTTGGGGCTGCCAGTAAAGGAAAAGGAGAAGATTAGGTTAGGGTTTTGGTTAAGGATTAGATATTTATTTAGGAGATGTTAATTGTTATGATCATATAGTTAAGATTAGGATAATTTAAGATTAGATGGTTAGAATTAGGAGATAATTAGATATTAAGTTAGTTAGAATATTTTATTTAATTAAGATAACTATAGAATTTAGTATTAGGATATATGAGGATTGGGTGGTTAAGATTTAATTTGATGGATAGGATTAGATAGGATTAAATAGGGAGAAAGAGATATAGTGTTAGTGATTGGTAGTTAAGATATAGAATTACATAGTTAGGATTTAGGATTTAGTTGATAGGATAAGAATTAAAATAGATTTAAGATTAGTTAGAATTTTATTTTGAAATAGAATTAGCTGAGATTGTGATTTTGAAAATAGAATTTAAATTTGGGTAAGTTAGGATAGATATGATTTTTCTTAGGATTTAGATTAGGATTAGTACTCTGGATTAGAATTTGAATTATGAGTTGATTTGTTAGGATAAGGATCGGGTTTAGATCTTGGGTGTTGGGTATGAGTTAATGGGTAAAGATCTCAATCGTAATGAGTTATGAGCTAGAAAAAGGAAAAGATATGAATAATAATAATAACAACAATAATAAATACTAATAATCAAATGAGATAGTAGTAATAATAATAAAATTATCAATATAAAAATATTATCTAATAATACTTGGTGAGAATACTACCATTAATAATAATGACTAAAATAATACAATAAGAATAAGAATAATAACAATATCAATACTAACAATAATAGTAACTACAATAATAGCAACAATAGTAATGAAAAAAATACTCGCTAATAATTAAAATGATAATACTTAATAATGTTAAATATACATATAAGTCAAAATACGATTTACTATCTTAAAATAAATTGGACTATAAATCAAGTTAAAAAATATATAAAATAACCATTAAAATAAAATAAATACTTTATAAAAATAAAAAATATAGTATTTTAGACCAGGGATATTACATTCTAGACACCTTATAAAAATTTCATCCTCGAAGTTTAAATAAAGTAGGGAATGATAAAAATCAAATTAATGGAGAAGATAAAACTTTCCCGCCGCTTCTCACTGCATCATAGGTCCACAATGCTCCCGCAGCGTGCTCTGATCTCCACTGCCAGCTTCGAAATGGAGTAATCGGTTCCAAAAGACAAGATCAGGAGAAATAGAATCAAAAAAGTATAGAAATCAAGATGAAATCCATATCACTCTAAAAAACAGTTGAAATTAGGGATATCAAAAGATTCAAGCGATGGATTCTAAAAGGGAGGATGATCAATTCTCAAGTGGACTTAGTATCATCATGTGAGTAGTAAATGTTTATTGCAGTGTAAATATAATTGTCTCAGGTTACAGGTATGAATTAGGTTCTTTTTGTATGTCGAATCTAGCTCTAATACCAAGAAAACTCTGCCACGCCCCGCTTTTCAAAATACGTGGAAACGGAGTCGCGACGAGAGTCGGCGATGTATATATACGAGGAAAATATCCCACGCATATACGTTAAGCCTAAAGTAACCTGAACAACTATATAATCATTATGGTAAATCAACATCACTGCAATGTCATATATAAATATCTACACATGATAACAAATAAATAAAAGAATAGAATAAGTCTGAGTCCAATGTATAGAATCAAGAAAGTAATGGAATAAAGAAGAGACAGAAATGTCGAGAATGATCGAGTAAGAGAGAACTCCAGCTCCTCAAGATGCCTGTGATCCTCTTCCAATACCTGATCAGTAATAAATAGCCATAGATTTGGATAGGCAAATTCAGAGAGTCAGAACTTCTAGTGAATGTGTAAGAATAAACTAAAAAGTACATGTGCATATAATATGTGAGCAGATGAAGAAAATATATATACTGGAATAAGAAATGGCATGAATAAATTAAATAAACAGTAATGTGAATAACACATAATAGAGTATGAGTCCAGTCAGGTATTCAATTAGGTGTCTATCACGATATATATATATATATATATATATATATATATATATATATATATATATATATATATATATATATATCAGGCGGGTAGAGTCAGTCAATACTAAAGTTAGATGCCCAATAAGATCAGATTTATCATTGGGTGTCCAACATACATACATGTATCAAGCAAACAAACAGTTACAGTATATTTGAACAGTTCATTATTATTTATTATGTCAGTGAACACCAATTGCCACTCGTAATAGACGCATCCCATACTACGCCTACCATGTGTGCCAATCGACGTCCTAAGTTATTGAAATTAATAGAAGAGACATTGCTCATACTTTAGGTGAGTTTCGTACATACCCGAAACCACGGCCCAATCACCTGACGCTGAACCAGGTCCTACCGCTAGGTAGTCAATAACATTAATAATAACATATGAACAATACGGGATGCCAATCATCCCCGAAACCTTGCAGTGGAACTATATCTTGGCTGCGCAACCTGTATCCTAGGTCCACCCAAAATACAGATGATGTCTCCTCCATCAATTTTCCCAATTCTGGTATAAGTTGTTCAATTAATTTATTATTTAGATCAATCAATAACCATGTTATTTCGATTACTGGGACGATACGGTGTCAGTAACAATATCAATGATGTAACAATAACAATATGACAATATTACCATGTAAACAGTAGAATAATGAAACAATGCATGTGTTACGGTCCGACAATATTTTTCCAGTAACTTTTAATAACATGAATACAATAACAAGCCCGGATACTACATAATAGATGTCTCATCTAGAACTGATCAATATCATCCATCTGCACTAAGATACAATAGTAACTGATCCATCAACTTATAGTCTCAATACAATCATCATGAATCATTAAGTATCACTTCATGACAAAGTATATAATATAATAAACTACCGTCTCAATGAATCAATACTCGGTTCTCTCGTTCATGTCAATCTACTCTAGTCTTTTATCTTATTAGTATATTAATCTTCTAGTCACCAATATATCAGAGTCTCACATAAACAGTCAGTTACATATAATCATACCCTCACTATCGAATAACAATAAGATCATCGATCAAGATCATCACATATTCTCACTTTTATAAAGATCAACCACAACATCTATATATTGAGATAACAATCCAACTGTATACAAGTCTGAACCATTAGTTCTGACCAATCCAGTCAAACACATATTCATCAACCCAAAGTCATCTACACTCAATTAAGTCTACGGATAATTCCAAGTCTAAAATCTCGTTCTTTTGATAAAGAATCTCAAATTAATCAATCATCAATATCCAACTAATCTCTCACCGGTTTTACCACCAATCAAGATTAATCAATTCTACTGATAATGTCACTTAGATATTCTCTCATATACTACCATCATGAATCAGTCAAATCTAAGATTCAAATCTGATTATAGTCTAAGTTATATCACTAATAGTTCAAATCCCAAAATGATAACGAATCTACTTGAAATGTTAAGATAATAATGTCTCAGAATCAAAAATAGTGAATCTATATACATTGACATCAGAGATATATTCGATCCATCATCATTGAAATACCCTACTCTCTCATAATATAATAATCCTTAATGATTACTATTCTACAGTATATCCATAAAATCCACCTTACAAACTACTCTGATCTAATTCACAATTTAAGTCATATACTACTCCAATGCGGTCTCCCAACTAATCAAGTATTAGCATGCCCAAAAAATTAAAAAAAAATATCAAAATACATAAAGAGAGACTCTCAATCTCAATGGTAAATGTTGATCTCATAATCAATGACGATATATATATATAGTCCAAGTATCAACTACTGAACACTAACTCCTAACATCAAGTTGGCAATCTGTCGAATACATTCCAGTCTCAACATATCACTACACAAGTACGAATATCAATGAAGTGAGCATGGTCATGAGCAGAATAATACAAACATTCGCATGAAATAATAAAATAAGATCTCTAAATTGAAATAGACCAATAAACAAACACTCACATGAAATGACGTGATTTTAGGACCGAATCATCGTCTGGTCTTCACTACACGTATGGATCTCCGGATCATCCTATAGATTGGTTTTCGAATCACCAGTGTATCGGGTCCATAACAAACATAAATCCAAAACAGATCTGGGTCTTCTGTTATCGGGTTCGAAGCGCAAGAACAAGTCTGCATCTTTGTAACGTATAACCAAACACATATACCCACAAGTACACATAATACACATGTACACTCCCTATGCATATATATATGAGTATATACATAGATACACAATCATGCATACACTCAGGCATACACAATACTCACACACTTATAATCATGCATTCATTTATACATACATACACACTCTTACATAAACATATACAAAAAACATGCCACCTCCATGCACACGTAGCACATATCCACAAATATACTATCACATATTAATTTATGCACACTCAATCACAAATGACACATACATAAATACATACATAATAATATAAACTAGAGAGGGAGAGAGGGCGCACTCACGGTGCAGGAGGAGACATGGTGGGTGAAGGCCGCGACAGAGCTTACTAGAGGAGGCAGAAGCCGCGGAGGGGGAGGAACTCACAGCTGGCCATGGAGAGTTCGACGCCAGAGGAGGTCGAGACCGCGAGGATGTCGGGGTGTCGCGAGCTGCCGTTGGGGTCTCGCTAGAGAAGAAGGAGGAGGTCGCATGGTGGGCTGGGCTACAAGCAAAGGAAGAAGGAGAAGATTAGGTTAGGGTTTTAGTTTAGGATTAGATATTTATATAGGAGATGTTAATTGGTTATGATTATATAGTTAGGATTAGAATAATTTAAGATTAGATGGTTAGAATTATGAGATAATGAGAGATTAGTTTAGTTAGAATATTTATTTAATTAAGATAACTATAGAATTTAGTAGTTAGGATATATGAGGATTGGGTTGGTTAAGATTTAGATTTGATAGATAGGATTAGTTAGGATTAAATATGGAGAGAGATATAGAGTTAGTGATTGGTAGTTAAGATGTAGAATTACATAGTTAGGATTTAGGATTTAGTTGATATGATAAGGATTAAAATAGATTTAAGATTAGTTAGGATTTTATTTTGATATATAATTAGTTGAGATTGTGATTTTGAAAATAGAATTTTGATTTGGGTAAGTTAGGGTAGATATGATTTTTGTTAGGATTTAGATTAGGATTAGTACTCTGGATTAGAATTTAAATTATGATTTGATTTGTTAGGATAAGGATCGGGTTTAGATCTTGGGTGTTGGGTATGGGTTAATGGGTAAAGATCTCAGTGGGAATGGGTTATGGGCTAGTAAAAAGGAAAAGATATGAATAACAATAACAATAACAATAATAAATACTAATAATCAAAATGAGATAGTAGTAATAATAATAAAATTATCAACATTAAAAATATTATCTAATAATACTTGGTAAGAATACTACCATTAATAATAATGACTAAAATAATACAATAACAATAAGAATAATAACAATATCAATACTAACAATAATAGCAACTACAATAACAATAACAATAGTAATATAAAAATACTGGCTAATAATTAAAATGATAATACTTAATAATGTTAAATATACATATAAGGCCAAAATACGATTTACTATCTTAAAATAATTTGGACTATAAACCAAGTTAAAAAATAATAATAAAATAACAATTAAAATAAAATAAATACTTTAGAAAAATAAAAATACAGTATTTTAGACCAGGAATATTACATATAAGCGGGCCTGTGGCTCGAGCTGGTGTCAACCACCACTTGTTTTCTTACCTTTTGCTCTTCTGAAAGCAAGATGAGAAATTAATTCACAGCAGATCACAAGTCAGTGGAAGACTTTGAAAGTGACAAGGCTGATATTGACAACTCGTAGACTGAACTGTGTCCCCAACATTATTTTGTGCAGGAAGTCAATTAACATCACTCGTAAAGAATTCAGATTCTATATCATTTAAAACATTAATCAGGTTACAAATTATAATATACATGTACTGTTAACAAAATGTACAACGTTTGTATATATATAGAACAGTTCTCATGAATTTGTGTGAGAACTTTTATATGGGTCATCGGATCTGATAGAGGCATGAATTTATTTGATGTGATTTATTAAATCCGACGGCCCACATAAAAGTTCTCACAGAAATCCGTGAAAACTGTTCTTAGGATATATATATATATATATATATATATATATATATATATATATATATATATATATATATATATATATATAGGGTAAAGTATTCCTAGTAGATGTCCTTAGATTACAATTAAGGAGACGGCTTAAAACTCCAACATCTCTGATCGCACATTATCATCTTCATATTTTAATATGTATACATATAAAATTCAGGTGATTTGAAATTAGTTTTCTCATTGATCTAATCGTTCACTTTGTTCTACTGTTAAAAACTATTAATGTTTGAACTCAAAGAAAATAGAATAAACAAACTCTAAATCACATGATTTTTTATATGTGTACATCTTAGAACATGAAGAGAATAATATGTGATCGGATCATGAAAAAATCAGGATGTGAGTTTTAAACCGTCTCCTTAGATTGTATTTTAAATACTTTTTTCTCATACATCAAGTAGCGAAAAAATGGACGGCCTATAATGAGTTGGTTAGTTTAACGATGTAGAACATTTGAAACCTAACAAAAATTAGTTTGTAGGGGTTTTAAATGTGTAGATCAGGATCAAATGGCCGAATCGAGAATTTGTATGTCTAAAGACATAGATCTAACTGATCGAAGTGGAATCGGCACTTGAAATGTGTATTTTATGAAATCAGTGAAATTCTTGTGTGTGCTAATGTTCCCTTGATACTTCCGTTATAGTATTGGCTCAACGGGTCGAATTCACAGGGACGGAAGGCGATAGAAGCATTAACAGTTCTTATTCACGTTGGTTGTTAATAAGTCTTCTTGGTTAAAAGAATGAAAAAGAAAATAAAATAAAAGAAATCCAGAAGTGATAGGTGAAGAAGACGATAAAATTGGCGATGAGAAAACAAATAAGAAATGATTGTGGAATCGATGGAAGAACACAGGAAAGTAGAAATGAGAAATAAAAGAAAATGAAATAAGAAGTGGTTTTGGAAAAATGATAAAAGAGTTTGGAAAATAATTTTTAAAACAAAGTAACAAGAAGGAAAAGAACTATAAAAGAAACTCATGACTACTAACTACTAATTACTCCACTAACCATTCTAACCTCTTAGTAATAGTTACCTCACATGAATCCTTGGCCATCACTAATCCTTGGCTTCAAGAGACGATACAGAGCATAGCACATAAGATTATTCTTTAACATTTAAACCACACATCCATACCACACAATAAGTTGCAGGCTACTATTAGATCATCAAAATCGGTTAGAGGTGAGCATGAAATAAAAAAGACATTGCAAATTAGCAACTTAATGGGTTAGATGTTAGAAATATTAGAATGTTAGAATCCATCATCATGAGCCATCAATGGCTCTTGCAAGAGCAAGGCGTTATAGAGACTATTAGATTCATATGGATTATCAAGTAAGTGGTTAGATGGTTAGTGATTAGTAGTTAGATTGCCATGAGAAGAAAAATTAGCTAAGCATCATGTAGAAGATAGAGAAGATTACAATGGAGAAGAAAGGAGACACCTTTACATAGATTGTCACCATCTATTACATCAATCTTCCTCTTTCTCTCTCTGAATCTCTCAGCCCTAATACATGATCTAAAAACAAAATAAAAATAAAAGAAAGAAGAACATCTACACTACACTACACTAAATGTGAAGTCTTGAGTTGCAAGTCTTTGTCTGTCTCTTATAATTTCATTTAAAGTCACTTGTTGCTCAAGCTGTTTATCCTTTGTCATATCTAATTCAGTCTTTCTTCTTTTCTTCACTAGAAGATCATCCAAAGCTTCTTCAATGGATACTTTCGTGATCTTCTTAATATTTGAGAAATAGTATTTATCACCCCCGGTCCTTCAGTGTACAAATCTTATTTATAATGAATCTGCCCTATTGATTGGTAGACAAACGTTAGGAAAATATCCTCTACTGTTAACTCAATTAGTTTGCTCTCAATAAGAAAGATCCTTGACTCCCTATCTTACTGGTCTATAATTTTCAGTATACTTATGTTTGATTTCATGCCTTTTTCAGTAGCAAACTCCTTGTTGTAGAAGGCTATGAAAATTGCACCAAACGGGGTCTCCTTCATTGCATTCACAAAATTTGTCTGAATGTGCTTTTTGTATTTTTCTGATGAATTTGCACATAGGTTTTAGGCTCGATCTCATAGGACGAACCTTCAGTTCTTACTTACGTATAGATGCAGAAACATTAACATAAGTATAAAATTAAAAAAAACATGGTCACAGTTCTTTTAAATAAATTTGAAAAAGATAAATGACTGCGACGTTAGTCGCAATAGTAGATAATAAATTATATTACTCTGCGACACTGCGACAGAGATCGTATTTTTCTAATTAACCCAATTAATTAACTAATGAGGACCTTAGTCAATGATTTAAAGTACTGCGACTCTTATTTCATCATAATGCGACCAAGGTCGCAGTATCTTATTAAAGTAACTTACTAGAACAGACTTCGCCCCAGTCCCCAAAAAAGAGAGAAGGGACGATAACACTGCGATCAAAAAATTATCTTAAAGACAAAATGGACGTTAATAAAATTTTTTTAAAAAAATATTCTCAGACTGCTACCTAGGTCGCAGTAATATATTAATTTAATATAAAAAACTACGACGCAAATCGACAAAGTAGAATGAAAAAATACTATGACCTTGGTCGCAGTGTTAAAAGATTTAAAAATTTAAAATAAAATCTCTAATAAGATCGTTAATTCCTATTTTCTTTTTAAACTATAACATTGATCAAAGTTTCAGGGTAGAAAATTAAAAAATATTGTTTCAAATCGCATAAACAGATTTAATTTTGATTCTTACTTTTTTTAAAACAAAAAATGACTTTTACTCTTAATTGCGACTACGGTCGCAAGCTTTTAAAATTAAAATTTTAAAAAGTATTATTTTCTTCTTTGGAATAAAAATTCTTGAAAATTTTAAGAAAAATTAAAAATTTGCCAGAAAAATTAGTATTATTTTCTTCTTTGGAATAAAAATTCAAATTGAATTAAAAAAACCAGTGCAAGAGTCACTTTCAAATCGAAGTTAAATTAAAACAGGAAATTTTTTAAAAAACAAAAAAAAATTTAAATTACAGCTGAAAAAATCAAAATATGAAGGGCTATAGAACCCAAAAAAATTAGGTTATCTAGATTTCCCTTTTACCTTTTTTCGCGGATGATTTCTTGGGCGATATCTTGATCAAAACTTTGTTTTAAAAAATAAATTTTTTAACACAGTTGTTTGTAAAGCTTAGAAATCAAAAACACTAAATGTTTTCGAATTGATGAACTAAAGAATTCAGATCTGTAATTTTTTTTTGGAAGGAACGTTTTACAGAAAGTAAAAAGTTGTAAGAGAGGGTATTTTAGTCAAAGTAATTGTTGAAGTGACTGATGGCTTATTCGAGCAGGTTTTTTTGGTTTTTATCCGCCAAAATTTTTGACAAATGCGTGGCTATTATGTTGCCGCGTCCCGCCGGCTGAGAAACTCTCTCTGCTGGCGGCTGAGGTACAGAAACCCATTTATATATATATATATATATATATATATATATATATATATATATATATAAATAGAGAGAGAAAAATGTATATCAGCCCGCGGGCTGAGAGTACTCTCTCAGCCTGCGGTGACGTGGCTCGATTTGTCACCTCACTGACATGCGGCCCGCTTTTAGGGAGAAGTTAAATTACCAAATACCCCTTATGATAACTTTTCCTTATTGTTTATTATTATTTTTTCCCCCTTTTATTTTGCCGCTCTTTATAGGATATAAATTACTTTTCGCCCTATTTTCTTTACCTCTTTTTTGAAAGATCTAGTTTCTCCTTTTCAGGCTGGGATAAATTTTTTTTTGAAAATATAAAATCTTTTCAGATCAATGTTTTCAGCCTGCGATAAAATTCTACTTTATAGTTTAATTTTTTTGTATATAATGTAGTTAGAGTCTTTGGTCGCATTGTACTTTTATACTGCGACCTTAGTCAAAGACTTTGGTCGCAGTGTACATGGTTAAATGCGACCAAGGTCGCAGTGTTGTTATTGATAAAGATGGTCGCAGTGTACATGGTTAAATGCGACCAAGGTCGCAGTGTTGTTATTGATAAAGATGGCCAGCAACTGCAATCTAAGGTTGCATTACATGGACTGCGACTTTGGTCGCAGTACGTTAAGTAAGTGTTTTCCTTTAGATTAACATGCATAGCGACCAAGGTCGACACTGCTGTTTTTGGTTTAAGACTGCCGCCAGCAACTGCGACCAAGGTCGCCGTGTTGTTGTTTTATTAAGTGTTGTTTTGGATTAAGTCATTTTTTTGAATCTAAATGAGAAATGAAAAGTTGTCTGTTGTCTGATGCGACTTGGAGTCACTCCGTGAGACGCGACCTGTCATAAAGATTTTATGAGATCTTTTTAACGTCAAGTCTACGTTGACGAACCCGCACCATTCGTTGTTTCCCGAAGCTGTTGTCCACGCGTCAGCTCTTCATTGGGTTTAGGCGTTAATGTCTTTTAATGCCAAACCGGCGTTGGCGGTTGGAGACCATTAACGCCGACGGTTCTGATTAATGAACCATTAATTATGGTTATTATGGGCTGCCTATAAATAGGGCTCACCCTCTCCCTTTAACAGCCCATAATTAGACTGTGTTCATTTGAGAGCAATTGCTCTGAGAATTTCCGCCTTCTTCAGAGTCTCTAACAGGGGCCTGCCTCCATGGATGAAGATGACCCTATGCACGAAGATGACTCAGAGCTTGATTGTCCTTTTTCAGGTTCGCTGGGCCTCTGGGAGAATATTTTGGCCGGTGAACTTGATCGATTTTCGTCCACAAGGGAAGAAGTCATGGTCCTCGACGTCCACAGTTTTTTAATACACGGGGACCTCAATAACACCACTGCTCTTATTCAACAAGGGCTCTTTTTTGATGTTTAGTCTTCTTGTACTGCTATATTGTAACACTCAATTTTATTGTATAAGAGAGCGTTTTTTGTATCATTTTCACATGCCTGGAGATAAATGTCTGGACATAAATAAAAAGACCTCAATAACACCACTGCTCTTAGTCAACAATGGCTCTTTTTTGATGTTTAGTTTTCTTTGTACTGCTATATTGTAACACTCAATCTTATTGTATAAGAGATCGTTCTGTATCATTTTCACATGCCTGGAGATAAATGCGTGGACATAAATAAAAAGCATATTTGTTTTTTAATAAACTACGACCTTTGGTCGCAGTCATGCATTGCAAACAAAACAACTTGGACCAGAGACGACACTGCGACCAAGGTCGCATAAGACTACAGTGCAAACAGAAACAACTGCGACCTGGGTCGACATTGCGACCAAAACTGCGAGTAAGCAACTGCTGCGGTGACGTGTCACCTGTCGCAGTGTTGTTGTTGATTAAGACTAAAGACCAGCAACTGCGACCAAGATTGCAGATTAAATTTTTTAAGACTGCGGCCATCAACTGCGACCAAGGTCGCAGTGTTGTTGTTGATTATTTATAAAGACCACCAACTGCGACCAAGGTCGCAGTGATGTTGTTGATGAAGAGTAAAGACCAGCAACTGCGACCAAGGTCGCTGTGTATTTTTATTAAGACTAAACACCAACAACTGCGATCAAGGTCGCAGTTTATTTTATTAAGACTACGGTCAGAAACTGCGACCAAGGTAGCAGTGTTGTTGTTGATTAAGACTAAAGACCAGCAACTGCGACCTTGGTCGCATTGTATTTATTAAGTCTGCGTCCATGGTCGCAGTATTTCAACCAATACATAGTAGTAAAAAAATGTAATTCACACAATTAACTTTAGAAAACAGATTTATATATATTTAAAAAGAAAAACAAAATACAATTTTTTAACTTCTAATCATCGTCATCACCATCGTAATCAGATTCGTCGTCAAGAGTCATGCTTTCGTCTTCTGTATCGCTTTCGTCTTCTGTCTCTTCCTCCTCTTCAGGTACAGTCTCATCGTCGCTTTCTTCCTTTTCATGTTTGTGTTTTGGTTCATCAATGAACTCCCAGAAAGGGTCGTCTGTATCAAGCTCAGATTCTGACCCGTAGCGAGACATTGTTTCAGAACTAAACATAAAATCATCATTTGATGATTGGCTTCTTTCCGGTGAAGACGGTGGTGATGGTGAAGACATTGTTTGAATGTATTTTCCGAACAGTGAGAGTAACGAGTTTGAGCAAAAATAACTTAGTATGTTTTTAATCCTTTGCTCATCACCCTTTATATATTTTTAATCCCGGAATTCCAAAAGGTTTAAGCTCTCGGACCACGTGAATATCTCTCAAATATATTTTCTATCTTTTCCCAAAAATTGTATACTTCCTAGGTGACTGTTCAGTTATCCAAAACAGTTTAAAAGTTAATACACTATAATTTTAAATTACTTTGAACTCCAAAACAGTTCATTATTGCGACCATAGTCGCATTGGGAACTGATAAATGATTAAGTAACTGCGACCATAAATTGTCAACTGTTAGTCATGAAATATTTGTCCTTCGTATAATTTCTGAATGTTGTCTGATACTCCTATGAACAATTAAATTGGTTTTTTATATATATTATGCGACCATGGGACTGCGACTATGATCGCACTACTGCGACTAAGGTCGCTGTGTTTAAGAACAGCGGTCGCAGTTTGATATGTAATTAAAAGAGCTTTATAAGTTAATACAGTGAGAAAGAGACCTTACAAAAAAAGAGAATTAAAGCTTTTTAAAAGAAGACAAATTTGGTTGAATATCAGAAGATCAGGAAATCTTAATCCTCGTCATTATCACCATCATAAGCAGATTCGTCGTCTTCATTCTCCTGGTCTTCCTCTTCATCAGTTATTTCCTCATCATCTTCCTGTTTTTGAGATTTTTTTTTTCACCGATAAACTCCCAGAATGGATCGTCTATATCAAGCTCTTCGTCTGACCTGCTGCGAGAAAGCGAGCCTACAGCATCAGAGGTCATGCTTTCATCAAGCATGTCTCCGTCAAGTGGCAGAGGAATAATGTCTTCCTCACTAACCCACATGAAAACTTCATCATCCTCATGAATAGGAGGATGAGTTAATACATTATTTGATGTAGTTAGATAGTCAAAAGGGGTGAAGTCCAGACTGGTATCAGATTCACTGGAATATCCTGAAGACAAAGGACCGGTGGGGGAACGATTGAAGTTGAAATCTAAGTGTTCAGAGGAAGAAGATGGGGAAGACATGATTCAAGAATGAATTTTTTTTGGAAGTTTTTGAAACCAAATTGAAAAGGAAGAGCAAAAATATAGTTTTTAGGTATGAGATAATATATTAGTAACAAGCATTATATAAAGATAAATATTGTGGAAGAACATGAATAGTAACAATAATTGTTACAGGGGACGGTTGAGTATGGTTTAATACGTGAAGTACAAATTAATTTTTTATAGAATTGTTTGCCTATATCTTTAGATTACGTATGGTGCATATCTTTCCTTTCTCGGAGATTAACATTAGTGCGTCTCTTTTTTTTCTAGACTGTTGTTGTATCACGGTAGATATAATATTAATTACTTCTTTTACATAAGGCATGAGAAAGAAGTTTGCGACTTTGGTCGCAGTACTGAAGGAGGTCGCATTTGCTATACGATAGCATGTTTCCTCCGGTATTCTTTATTCTGTATTAAGTATGCGACTATGGATTTTTTTTTTTACTTTTCAATGCTAGAAGTCGCAGTCGTCATATAAAAGGGGTATTTTTGTCAATTTGTTTCACGATTGTTTAGGCGGGATTTTTTTGATTTTTTTGGCGCCCACACTCTGCGACCGATGTGTGGCCTATATTCAGCCACGTCCCGCAGGCTGAGAAACTCTCTCAGCCTGCAGGCTGAGGTACAGTAAGCCCATATATATATATATATATATATATATATATATATGCATATATATATATATGCATATATATATGCATATATATATATATATATATATATATATATGCATATATATATGCATATATATATATATATATATATATATATATATATGCATATATATATATATAGGGGTTACTATACCTCAGCTGGCACCTGAGAGAGTTTCTCAGCCGGCGGGACATGACAACATAATAGCCATGGATTTGTTATTAATTTTGACATCAGTCACTTCAACATTTCCATTGACGAAAATACCCTCACTCACAACTTTTTACTGTATGTAAAACCTTTCCTTTCAAAAAAAATTACAGATCTGAAATTCAGTTGATCAATCCAAAAAATTTAGTGCTATTGTTTCCCAAATTTTTCGACCATTTTCGTTCAAAAAAATTGTTTTTCTTTAAAAGAAGATCTGATAAAGATGGCGCCAAAGAAATTATCCGCGGAAAAAGGTAACGGGGAAACCTAAAAAAAAAATTTCGGTTCTGTAACCCTTAATAGTTATTTTTTTAAAGTTTTGATTCCCTTTATTTTTCAAAAAAATCTTATTTTAATTTAACTTCAATTAAAAGTGTCTGATAAACTGAATCTTTCCCGGGAAACTTTGGTTTTTGTTAAAATTTTCAAGAATCTTGGTTTTTATAAATAAATTAGTTAAATATTTTATTTTTGTAAACTTGCGACCATGGTCGAAAATAAGAGAGAAAAAGTCACTTTTTTTTATTTAAAGAAGTAGGAATCAAAAATAAGTATATTTATGCGATTTAAAAGAGGTTTTTTTATTTTTTACACTGAAACTTTAAATCAAGTTTATAGTTTAAGATAGAAAGAGATTTATTTTTTTATTTTTTTTAATATTTTAACACAGCGACCAAGGTCAAAAGTTATTTTTTTTCATTCTCTTTTATGTCAACTTGGGTCGCAGTTATTTGTATAAGCGTCTTAGGTTTATGCGGCTATGGTCGCAGTCATTAAAAAAATTATTTGTTTTAAAAATTATTCACGTCTGTTTTTTTAAGATTTTTTTCTAAAACTATGCGACTGATGTCGCAGTGTTGCGTTCCGTTTTCACTTTTTTGGGGTGTCTGGTCGCAGCCTGTTAAACTAAGTTATACTAATTGGATATTGTGACCCGGGTCACAGTATGATGATATAAAGGCCCCTTCATGGTAAATTATTTGGGTTAATTAGAAATTTGCGTCATCTGTCGAATTGTAATATAACAGTGCGACCTTGGTCGCAGTATTTTATGTTCTACTAAGCTTAATTGGACACTGTGACCCTAGTCGCAGTATGAAAAAACAAAGGATGTCATTTGTTAATTATTTTGTTTAATTCAAAAATTCTAACCAATGACGCAGTGTAATATATCGGTGCAACCTTGGTAGGAGTGTATTATAGCTATTAACGATTATTGCGACCATGGTCGCAGTCTATTTTCTTTTCAGTTTTTAATTAAAATACTGCGACCTTGATTTTTAACTAATGTTTTTAATATTTCTGCATCTATAGGTAAGCAAGAACTGAAGGTTCGTCCTATGAGATCGAGCCTAAAGCCTATGTGCGAATTCATAAGAAAATTAAAAGCACATTCAGGACGATTTTGTAAATGCAATGAAGGAGTCCCCATTTGGTCCAATTTTCATGACCTTCTACAATGAGGAGTTTGGTGCTGAAAAGGCCTAAAATCAAACATTAGCGTTCTGAAAATTGTAGACCAGTATGATAGGGATACAAGAACCTTTCTGATTGGGGGCAGACAAATTGAGTTAACAGTAGAGGATGTTGCCTTTACTTTTGGTCTACCTATCAATGGGGCCGATTTTATTATGAATAAGACCTGTATAATGAAGGACAGGGGTTATAAAATATTATTTCCCTAATATAAAGAAGATCACAAAAGTATCCATTGAAGAAACTTTGGATGATCTTCTGGTCAAGAAAAGAAAGAGAATTGAATTAGATGTGACCAAGGATGAACATCTTGAGTAGCAATTGACTTTAAATGAAATTATAAGGGACAGACAAAGACTTGCGACTGCGACTATAATAAAAGGATTGCGACTAAGGTCGCAGTTGTAAAGATAACTTTCACCACTTAAAAAATGGTTTTAATACATACTGCGACCATAGTCGCAGTTCTTAAAATTTCACAGTTAACAAAAAAGTGAAACTATTACTGAAAAAAAGTTAGTAACATTGATTATATTGTTCTGTAAAATTCAATCTAGGTCGCAGTTCCATATATGTTACACATATTTTTTCGTGGAAATAAGTACTGTGACTATGGTCGCAGTCAAGAGCACATACAAATCCTCATTGTAAAACTGCTAATTGCGACCAAAAACGCACTTAAATATAGTCAAATATGATTTGCGACTCTGGTCGCAGTCTATCTTCAAATAACAAAAATACAACATATTGGCCAACATTGTCGCGGTGAATTTTTAAAGTTATATTTTCAATTTATTCAAATATTATTTCTGAACAAAAGCATGCGACCGTTTTTAAAGTTGTTTTCCTAAAAAAATAACTGAGCTTCCAGACATTTCTCCATGTGAAATTCAGATCCTACAAAACAAATTGTTGAACTAAATAAAAAGAAATAATTAAAAATCGCACGTCTGAACTATAATAAACAAAACTGCGACTAGGGTCGCAGATGTAAAGATAGCTATAATTTCTGAATAAAACACTGCGATCGTAGTCGCAGTTCTCTATATGGCCAGGTTTTAAAAAAAATGTGTAGAATAACTGAGAATATTTGTCATTAATATATACTGCGACCTTAAGTCGCAGTTCTTAAAATTTGGTGTATAAAAAGAACTAATTGAAATCACATGTCTAAACTATAATAAAAAGGACTGCGACTAATGTCGCAGTTGTAAAGATATGGTTGACCACTGGAAAAATTGTTTAAATCCATACTGCGACCTTAGTCGCAGTTCTTACAATTTAGTGTATTAAATTAAAAAACTGCGACTGAGATCGCAGTTAACAAAACTGTGAAATTGAAACTGACAAAAAATACTTTAGTAAAAGTGATTATATTGTTATGTAAAACAGAATCTTGGTCGCAGTTCTATGTACATTACAGAAAAATTTTACATATAAGAAATTGCGGGAAAAAAGGGTAAAATAAAAACCTCTTGATCAGAATTCAAAGATTTCAACCCTTCAATACCCTCAATATTCTGTGAGGAAGTTGAACTAGATGATATATGATTCATATTTAGATCGGGAGACACAAATCGGGGACGATGACGACATGAATTTGTAGGAGAATTGTTCTGCTCCGTCATCGACATTAAACTATAAAAGGAGATTTAGGTCTGCAAAGTAAAAAGAAAAAAGAAAAACTTGATCGGAAAATCACTATTTTTAGAAAAAACTTTATGGCAGGAAAAAGAAAACCTAAATCTGACAACGAGCGCGGAAAAAGAAATAGGGAAAAATAATAATAAACAATAGAGGAACAAAGTACCTTTTACAGAGGGGCATTTAGTAATTCCACTTATTCAAATAGGCGGGCCGCAACTTATTGGTGTGGCAAATAATTTGCCACGTCACCGCAGGCTGAGAGAGACTCTCAGTTGTCAGCTGATATATATATTTCTGATATATATATAGAGAAAAATGTATATCAGCCGACGGCTGAGAGACCCTCTCAGCCTGCGGTGACGTGGCACATTATTAGCCACATTAGAAAGGACGCCCCGCCTATTGAAACAGTTGAAATTACTAAATGCCCCTGCGGTAAAAGATAGTGGATCTATATAGTTTATTATTTTTTTATAATTCTGGCGTTAGTCAATATTGTCACAATTATCTTTTTAACTGCGGCCAAACTGCGATCAACTTCATCAAATCACGAAACTAATTTGAATGCTTCTTTATTAATTTTTTTTGTTTACGCAGATATTATATATTTTAGGAATGCGCCTAAGCTCGTAGTTGTCAATAAAATAATTTCTCAATAGTTTTAAATTTTTTTACGCAGATATTATATATTTTAAGAATGCGTCTAAGGTCGTAGTGGTCAATAAATTAATTTCTCAATAGTTTTAAACGCACCCTTTATCGCAGTCTACAATTATTTAATTTGTAGATTTTTATGATATGATCTGTAAGAATTTTACTGATTTTGAATATAGTCGCAGTTTACTTTTTTCGCATGTAATGTATAAATTATTATTATTATTTTTTACATATTGAATGCGGACAACGACTGCGACTATGATCGCAGTGCTTAACGAGAGCATGTCGTGGACGTTTTTTTTGCTAGGTTAAATGTAATAACGGTGACTAAGAACTGATACTATAATTGCAGTTTACGTATTATTTTATATATTTGTTCTTCACTGTGACTGTTGTCTCAGCCGCCTATAAACTATTAAATTTATTTTTACATATTGCATGCGATCAAGGACTGCGACTATGGTCGCAGTATTCATGACAGCATTTTTGTGGATGATTTTTTTGCTAAGTTAAATGTAATAACGGTGACTAAGGACTGATACTATAGTCGCAGTTTACGTATGATTTTATATATTTGCTCTTCACTGTAACTGTTGTCTCAGCCGCCTATAAACTACGAATTTTTTTTATTTATTGCATGCGAAGTAGGACTGCGACTATGGTCGCAGTGTTTAAGAACAGCAGTCGCAGTTTTCTAATTTGTGATATACAGTGAAATATACTGATTTGAGAGGATTACGATCATGTTCGCAGTATTATCTGTTTATATAGTTTAATTTTGGACTGCGACCATGGTAGCTGTTTTTAACTTTATTGAATGTAAAACGACCAAACTGTTTATGACTGGACAGTGACCGTGGTCGCAGTTTCATATGTAATTATTATATGAGTACTGCGACCATTATCGCAGATAAGATACAGAAATAATAACTATACAGTATACTTTATATGTACTTTAAAAATATGAAAGATTATTTTACAGATAGAAGTAAATTTTATTTATAACATAATATGATCAGAAAGAAACCTTACAAAAAAAGAGCATTAAAAGCTATTAAAAGAAGACAAACTAACGTTGGATATCAGAAGATCAGGAAATCCTAATCCTCATCGTCATCACCATCATAAGCAGATTTGTCGTCTTCATTCTCCTCGTCTTCCTGTTCATCACTGATTTCCTCATCATCTTCCTCTTTTTGAGGGTTTTTTGGTTCATCGATAAACTCTCAGAATGGATCGTCTCTATCAAGCTCTTCGTCCGATCCGTGTCGAGAAGAACCTGTTAAAGATATGCTCAAAGGAAGCGAGCCTCCGCATCAGAGGACATGCTTTCATCAAGCATGTCTCCGTCAAGTGGCAGAGGAATAATTTCCTCCTCACTAAGCCCCATGAAAACTTCATCATCCTCATGAAGAGGAGGATCAGATAAAATATTATTTGATGTAGTGAGATAGTAAAAAGGAGTGAAGTCCAGACTAGTATCAAATTCACTAGAATACCCTGAAGAAAGAGGACCGGTGGGTGAATGATTGAAGTTGAAATCTGAGTGTTCAGAGGAAGAAGATAGGGAAGACATGATTCAAGAATGAATTATTTTCTGAAAGTTTTGAAATCAAATTGAAAAGGAAGAGCAAAAATATAGTTTTTAGATATGAGATAATATATTAGTTACAAGCACTATAAAAACAGGTCAATAATGTGAATGAACATGAATAGTAATAATAATTGTTATAGGTGACGGTTGAGTATTGAAAGAAGTGGTAAAAAAATTAAATATTTAATTGAAGAGTTATGGCGGGAGAATCTGAAGAGTTCCTTTTTTCCAGAGGTTTATTACGTGAAGTATAAATTAACTTTTTATAGAATGTTTTGCTTATATCTTTAGATTACGTATGGTGCACATCTTTCCTTTATCGAGATTAATATTAGTGCATCTCTTTTTTTGAGACTGTTGTTGTATCACGGTAGATAGAATATTAATTACTTCATTTAATTCAGAGTAATTAATATAGTATTTTATAAGATGTGATATACGGGACTGATCTCAGGGTCGCATGGCTAATCTAATTTGTAAAATTATCAAAAATCTGTTACATAAGGCATGTGAAAAAAGATAGCGACTGTGGTCGCAGTGCTGAACGAGGTCGCAGTGCTGAACGATAGCATGTTTCGTCTGTTTTGGTTGTGGATGAGTTTTTTGCTAGTTTAGAAGTAAAAAAGGGGTATTTTCGTTAATTTGATTCACGATTCTTTAGGCGAGATTTTTTTGATTATTTTGCCGCCTACACTCTGCGACCAATATGTGATATATATTCCGCCACGTCACCGCCAGCTGAGAAACTCTCTCAGTCGTCGGCTGAGGTACAGCAACCCCATATATATATCTGAGAAAAATGTATATCAGCCGACGGCTGAGAGACTCTCTCAGCCTGCGGTGACGTGGCTCAATATTTGTCACCGCATTAACTTGCGGCCCGCTTATAGGAACAAATTAAATTACTAAATACCCCTTGTTAAAAGCTACTCTCTCCGTTATTGTTTATTATTATTTCCCCACCCCCCAAATTTTTGAACGCTCGTTGTCATATTTAGGTTATTGTTTATTATTATTTCCCCCCCTTTTTTTACCGCTCTTTATAAGATTTAGGTTATTGATTATTATTATTATTCCCCCTATTTCTTTACCGCTCTTTGTCAGATTTAGGTTCTCCTTTTCTAGCCTGCGATAAAGTTTTCTCTGAAAATATCGTTTTCTTTCAGAGCAATTTTTTATCCTTTTTATTTAATGTCGACGTCTGAGCAGTCTACTTCCCCTGCCAATTCTGGTCGCAGTCGTAAGCGATCTCTATCTCCCGATCTAAATATGGAGGATATATCATCTGGTTCAACTCTCTCTCAGAATATTGAAAATATTGAAGGGTTGACATCTTTGCATGCCGATCAACAGGTTTTTATTGTGTCAATTTTTTCCGCAATTTCTTAAATATAGAATCTTTCTCTATAGCGTATATGGTACTGCGACCTATAATCACTTGTTCTAAAGTTTTAGAAATGCGACCACGGTCGCAATTTTATTTTAAAATAATCTCCTGCTGTGAAAGCTTTTTTTTGTGACTGCGACCTAAGTCGCATTCCTTGTTGTTATAATTCTTACACGTTTCTATGTGAATTATATCCATTTTATATATTCATTAGATTGTTACACAGTTATTATTCAGTTTTTTAATAATTCATCTTATACGGAAAACTGCGACTACGATCGCAGTCTTTTAGTAAGAAGTTATATAGATTTCATTACATCTGCGACCTTGGTCGCAGTTTTAGTAATTAAAGTTCAGACTTGTGATATTTAAAAATATTTATATTTATGTAGTTCGTCAATTTGTTTTTGTAGGATCTGAATGCACATGGAGAAATAATCACTTGTTCGACCTATAATTCGTTTTACAGAACAGAATAATCACTTGTTTTAATCTTTTAGAACTGCGACCACGGTCGCAATTTGATTTGAAAATAATCTCCGGCTGTGAAAGCTATTTCTGTGACTGCGACCTAAGTCGCATTCCCTGTTGTTATAATTCTTACACATTTCTATGTGAATTATATCCTTTTTATATATTCATTAAATTGTTGCACAGTTATTATTCAGTTTTTAAAAAAAATCTGCTCATACGGAAAACTGCGACTACGGTCGAAGTCTTTTAGTAAGAAGTTTTATAGATTTCATTACATCTGCGACCTTGGTCGCAGTTTTAGAAATTAAAGTTCAGACGTGTGATATTTAAAAAATATTTATAGTTATGTAGTTCGTCAATTTGTTTTTGTAGGATCTGAATGCACATAGAAAAATGTCTGGAAGCTCAAATATTTTTTTAAGGAAACAGTTTCTCACGGATGTGGAAGCATACAATTTCTACAATTCTTATGCAAGGAATAGAGGTTTTGGCTTGAGAAGAAAAGGAATTGATAAGTCACGGAGGCCTCCTCATGAAGTTATTTGCAGAAAATTTTGCTGCAATAAGGAAGGTGTGAAGAAGTTGTGTGACAAAAGATAAGAGGGGCTTACAGTGCATCGTCGAATTGACACTAGAGTAGCGTGTCCTGCTGAGATGCATGTTCGCCTTCGGTTTTTATTTGACAGAAGATATTGGGTTGTCACCAAATTTGTTGATTCTCATTCACATGAATTGTCAAGTCCGGATAAGATACATCACCATTACTCTCACCAGACTCATCGTTCGAAGATTAGCAGAAGCATTATGAGCAATTTGGTTGATGTGGGAATGCGCCCTTCAAATATTTCCCGTGTTGTGAATGCAATGAGCCAGGAAAAAGGTTGTGAAGAAGTGAGCCCGCAGCAAGTTATTGATTTTACTCGTCAACGTGGAAATAACATTGGCCATGAGTTTATTGCGATCATCAAATATTCCAAGAGAAAGCCGAGACCGATCCAGAATTCTTCTTTGCAAGTGAAGTTGATAACGCGGGCACACTTAGAAGCATTTTTTGGGCTGATGGAAGAGCTATTTCCTCGTATTTGAGGCTCTGTGATGTGATCGTTTTTGACACAACATACAGGACTAATCACTTGAGCTTGCCATTTGCTCCATTCACTGGAGTAAATCATCATCGGCAGTCAATTTTGTTTGGCTGTGCATTGCTTGCTGATGAGCAGAGGGATACGTTTGTGTGGCTATTCCAAAAATGGCTCAAGTGCATGCATGGAGTTGCACCGAAGTTGATTATTACTGATCAGGATGCCCAGATTGGTAACGCCATCAAGATTATTTTTTCAACTACTCGGCACCGGTACTGTTTCTGGCATGTACGAAAACATATTGCCGAGCAACAAATCCCGATGACAAACAAGTATGGGGAAGATATGGTCTCTGATTTCCATGATTGGTACACCTCCCGTGATATAAGCACATGCGAGGAGCGATGGCGTTTGATGAATAAAAAATATCATTTAGAAGAAGAAGAAGACAGTTGGTTGTTGAAGATGCACAGACTGCGCGGACACTGGGTTAATGCATATCTCAAGGATGTTTTCTGTGCTGGAATGACAACCAGACAGAGGTTCGAGAGTATTAATTCCTTCTTTGATGGTTTTGTTAATGCAAACACGAAACTAGTGAAATTTGTTCACCAATATGATAAAGCTGTTGCTGCCCGTCGTACTTCTGAATCTCAACAAGATTTTCGGGGTTTGAATTCTGTGCCCAACTGTACATCGAATCCATATGAGATACAGGTTTCGAAGTTGTATACACCGAAGATTTTTCAGTTGTTCCAAAAGGAATGGGCAGTTGTAATGATACAGTTTTCAGAAGAGTTGGAACACGACGAACTTGGATTAAAATATCTGGTTGGTGATTTTTCAGAATCAAAAGACAGCTGGGAAAAGGTCAGTTATGAGAAGCCTGAGGAACTTCATGTTTCTTGTAGTTGCTCATTATTTGAAACAGAGGGTATCCTTTGTAGACATATTCTGTGTATTTTGTGGCGCAATCACGTTACACATATACCAGAATCATATATACTTCAGAGATGGAGGTTGGATGCTCGTTACAAAAATGTTGCAATTGAAAATGGCATCAGGCCTTTTCCCAGTCAAGGCACTCCATGGACGGCTAGATTGTGGACACTTCGTTCAAAATTTAATGCAATTCTTGAGATGGTCGCCGATTCTGATGTCCATCTTTCAAAGTTGGACGCAGTTTTGGAAAGATTTGCTGAAGAAACCACTAGTGAATACAAAGCCATGTCAGGAAATTATCAGTCATCACAGCCTAAAACTACAGTTGGTTCCAGTGGATCCGTCGTCGTTCTGCGAGGTGGTGAAGAATTGAATATACGTGATCCAATTGGTCCTGTACCAACCAAGGGGAAGCCTAGAGCTGCATCCAGGCTTAAGTCTGGTTTTAAAGATTCTCTATATCAAAAGGAAGTGAAGCATCGAAGATGTGGTAACTGTCAAGAGCTGGGCCATTACAGGACTGGTTGTCCATTACTGGTATTAAATTAAACCTGTTATACACTTCTTTCTAATGATTTATGTTTAAAATTCTTACTTTTCCTTTTTAATGGCAGAAGAAGTAGGTCGCACAGTGCAGAGAGATTCATGAAGGAATAAAGTGTTCATTTTGACAGTTTCAGTCATGAACTGCGACCAGGGTCGCACAGTGCAGAGAGATTCATGTCGCATGCTGCCACTGGCGTGTCATTATAAGCAGATTTTAATATCATTTTTGACTTCTACTGTACTATTTTTGTAAGTAGTTGTACTTTAGAGTTTTACTGTTACAAACTTGGCCTATATAGTTTACTTTTTATTTACTTTAACGTAGACAGCGACTTTGGTCTCAAAGATAAGCAGTGTACGGGGATAATTACGACCGTGGTCGCAGTGTTTCTATGCCGGGGAAATTGATTTGTTGCTTTTAAAATTGCCCCCGTCTCTTGGTATATTATTATAACATCTGAATATAGTTGAAATTTTTCACACAAATATAATTTCGACAATTTTGCGATATGTTCTTTTTTTATTCAACTGAACATAAAGTAACACTGCGACCATGGTCACATAGATATTTGCACATTTGAATATTGACTTTATCGTTATCTACAATAGTTCGACATTTTTTGCCCTATGTTGTGCTTCAGTCCACTGAAGATAAATTAACACTGCGATCGTGATCGCATGTTCATTTTGCCCATTTGAACGTTCTGTCTGGATGTCTACACCAGTTTCATGACTGCGACCAGAGTCGCAGTTGGCTGACGATATATATATATCTTTTAATTGTAACATCCATTTCGATCTACATCATGAATAAAATTTGTGACAAATGTACAGCATTTCAACCAAGACTAAGTAGTAAAAATTATAATTCACACAATTAACATTAGAAAACAGGCTTATATATTTATAAAAAATCGAAATACAAATTTTAAAGTTCTAATCTACTCCTTCTCGTCATCACCATCATAATTAGATTCGTCCTCAAGATTATGACTGTGTTCGTCTTCCGTATCGCTTTCCGTCTCATCACTTCTTTACCAACAATCTCCTCTTCGCTTTCTTCCTCTTCATGGCAGTATTTTGGTTCATCAATGAACTCCCAGAACGGGTCGTCTGTATCAAGCTCATCCTCTGACCCGTAGCGAGGGATCGCTTCAGAACTATACATCCAATTATCATTAGATGATTGGCTTCTTTCCGGTGAAGACGGTGGAGAAGACATTTTTGAATCTGTTTCCGAATATTGAAAGTAACGAATTTGAGCAAAACCTATTTAGTATGTTTATAATCCTGTCATAATGACCCTTTATACATTTTTAATCCTGGAATTCTAAAAGGTTTAAGCTCTCAAATGACGTGAACATTTCCCAATTTATTTTCTGCCTTTTCCCAAAAATTGTATACTTTCCAGGTGACTGTTCAGTTCTCGAAAACAATTAAAAAGTTAATACAGTCTTACATCAAGTTACTTTGTACTTTGAACACATGAAGATTTTAATTGTTTTAATATCTTATGGTAGAAAAATGCAGGGAGGATTATGTTTACGATAACATAAATTAATGAAGTTAATTAAATTAAAACATATATAAAGGGCTAAGTGTACAAAAACTTTGGTCTCTACGATTATGGAAGTGCGACCACGGTCGCATTGGGAACTGATAAATGTTACGTAACTGCGACCATGATCGCTATCTCGATTACAGTATCGCAATATAAGAAAAAGCTGTAACTCAAACAGGTCATTACTGCGACTTTGGTCGCAATACAACTTCTCAACTCATGTTTGTTTCTAATATCAATACGGATTAGTAAAATGCATAGTGTAACAGATGTAGATTAGAAATAATCAATGGAATTTATAATAAATAAATGTATAAAATGTTTATAAATTAAATTAATAAAACAAACAGATCAATGAATTGCATTTATTTTTACATTTATAAATAAAAATTGAGGTACATCAATGAATTGTCAACTGTCAGTCTTCAAATACCATCCTTCTTATAATTTCTGTTTCTTCATCCCAACTCTTCTCTCTATCTGCAAGTATCATGTATGCAAGCTCACTTCTTAGTCTCTGTACATCGGCAGCCGTAGCAGTATCAATAGCTGATGGACTACAAAATATTATACTTTCCATGTACTTGCATACATATACAGCGCAATCAACACTGAAAATTGTACAGAGTAATCATTAAATAAAATTAGATTTCTGTACTCAAAAAAGTAGAAAATATGATAGGTAAGTAGTTGTCAAAAAATTATATACCTATTTGCTTGTTGGGGGCATCTTGTGTATTTTATATTTATTTTTTTCATAAATTTATTGAAATCAATTTCAAAAATCTGTAATAACCTTTCTTTCTGCAATGTCAATAAAAAAAATATCAGTATTAATCAAATTAAATGCAAGTATCCAGTAATCGAAATATTAAATTTCAACTCACCATTATTCTTACATCTCTTTGATAAAGCTTTAATGTACTACTTGTTTTTTCAGCTGGGACCAAAGAGTTATAAAAAATTCACTCTTCTGTATGGCAATCAAATACCAACAAGGTCCAGTGAAATCTGGGATCGTTAGCACTGTGTTTGTGATTAATCGGGAAGAACATGTACTGTACATCAACTGTCCAGTTTTTCAACAGCTGCTTGATGAAATGATCTTCCAGATCTCTACTTTTAGATACAACACCGTGCTGCAAACAACAAAAAAAATAAATTTCAAAATGAATTCAAAGTATAAAAAACATTATGAAAATTAGATGTTATTACGTCAAGACAACAGACTGCGATCATGGTCGCAGTGTTTTTTGATTAACCTACTTTTACGCTGCGACCTTGATCGCCATCACCTGTATTCATGTTTAATTTTTAAGCATTTCTTATGAACCCCGACTTTTATATTAATATATGCAGCGACCAAGGTCGCAGTGTTGTTATTGATAAAGACCGCCAGGAAATGCGATCTAGGTCGCATACTTTCATTACTAAAATGATATTCGTGGTGATTAATTTTATCATGGACTGCGACCTAGGTCGCAGTACATTTGGTAGCTACTCGTCTTTTTATATTAACATGCATAGCGACCAAGGTCGCAGTGTTGTTGTTGATTAAGACTCCCGCCAATAACTGCGACCAAAGTCGTAACCTTCATTTTAAATTGATATTCGTGTGTATTATTTTAATTATGAACTGTGACCTTGGTCGCAGTACATTCGTTATGCCTTAACAGCAGTAAAGACTACAAGTAGAATATTTAACGTTCAAAAATTTAATTCACTAAATCAATAAAAAAATTGATATTTCATTTAACCGTAAAGGAGAAAATAGATGTTTACCCAAGCTTCGCTCTGAAAGAATATACTTTTTAATCCTCCTCTTTTCTCTAGATGCTGCATGTAGAAATGAATTATATTCGCATCTAACTCTCTACTGAACATCAGGTCCTCAATGTCATTTTTGGCAACAATGATTCCGTTGTCGGTATCCTGATATGCAGTAGAACTACAAGTTATTCAAAATAAAGTTAATAATTATATTGTTCTTATATAAATATCTAATAGTTTTTGATATGATTTATAATAAAATTAATTAACTTACTCAGAGAAGGCCTGTCTAAGAAATTTTTTATAAGAGCTTGTTGATGGGGCTGCAGAATTTTGTATGCTGTGGTTTCAGTCAATCCCCTGGTTTCTGGCTGAGTGTGGGAAATCTGTTTGTTACCGAAACCAGTGGCAGAAGTCTGAGCCGCAGGCTGTGGAAGAGGATGTTCATTAATTTTCTTTTTCTGTTTTGGATAAACGAAGTCGGAGTCATCACGATCTCTTTCAGCGCGCTTGCGTTCTTTGACTCCCCTTTCTATCGTTCCTTTAGAGTAATCCAAAACTTTTCTTTTTAAGGATTGCTTCTGAGCCAGAGTCTGTTCTTGAATTTTTTCTTCAGAAGCTCTATCTTTTGGAGTTCTTGAATCGGTTGAGTTATATTTAAATAAAACTGGGAAATCTTTCCCAGAAATATTTACTATAAATTCAGAACCCTTGATTTCATCCTCTTCCAATTTTTTTTCTTATTTTCTTCAGCCTGCTTCTCCATCTGCTCCATCATCCTTTTCTGCTTCTTCTCCTCTTCTCCCTTCCTTCTCCTCTCCTCTTCTTTCATCCTCTCCTTCTTCTCTTCCCCCTCTTTCTTCTTTTTCTCCTGCCTCTTCTTCTCCTCCTCTAACTTCCTCCTCTTCTCCTTTTCCTGCTCCTCCTCTTCTTTTCTCCTCTTCTCCTTCTCCTTCTTCTCCTCTTCCCTCCTCCTCTTCTGCTGCTCCTCCTCTTCCCTTCTCCTCTCCTCCTTTTCCTTGTCCTCCTCTTCCCTCCTCCTCTTCTGCTTCTCCTCCTCTTCCCTCCTCCTCTCCTCCTTTTCCTGCTCCTCCTCTTTCCTCCTCCTCTTCTCCTTCTCCTCTTCCTCCCTCCTTCTCCTCTCATGCTCCTCCTCTTCCCTCCTTCTCTTCTCCTTTTCCTGCTCCTCCTCTTCTCTCCTCCTCTCCTCCTTCTCCTTCTCCTCTTCTTCCATCTTTCTCCTCTCATGCTCCTCCTCTTTCCTCCTTCTCTTCTCCTTCTCCTTCTCCTCCGCAGCAGCGGCTGCTCTCAGCAGCTCTTCTTCTTCTTTTTTCACTTTTAATTTCCTCTGCTGCTTTTTTAATTTTTTCTTCTCTCTTCTTTCTCTTCTTTTTTTTTTATTCAACCTTGAGTCTGTTCTCAGTCTCCATTTTTTCAATTTTTCTTTCTAGCTGAGAAACATATTCTCTCAAGTACTGATTTTGATTCCTCAAAACTTCAATTTCTTCAGCTTGTTCATCCCGTGGTGGTGGCAAATAACCTGTAATAGTTGGTTCTTGCTTACTCGTTTGTTCTTGCTCAATTATTTCGGCCACTTCTGGCTCCATTTCCGCCGGGATGTTAGCTTCATTATATGTATATTATTGTTCTTCTTCTTCTTCTTCCTCCTCCTCTTCTCCTTCAACAGGAAGGCCAACCATATTTCTTTCATCATTAAAGATGTTGGCCATTCGACATAAAATCTGAAAAAAAAATTTAACTTAAAAACAAAACAATGAAATAATTTAACTGCGACCATGGTCGCAGTTTATTTACAACTATTTATGATAAGAATGCGACTATGGTCGCAGTTTATTTGTCCTGCACATAAAATGAACTGCCAAGACTTGCAGCTCAAGACTGCGACCATGGTCGCAGTTTATGTATACGGTATTTATCAAGAGAATGCGACCATGGTCGCACATATTTGTCCTGCACATAAAATGATTTGCGAAGACTTGCAGCTCAAGACTGCGACCACGGTCGCAGTTTATGTATACTGTATTGAGCAAGAGAATGCGACCATGGTCGCACACATTTGTCCTGCACATAAAAAAACTGCAACCGAGGTCCCATTTAAATGAATAAAATTTTAATCAACAGTATATGGTATTTAATATTTTAAAACTTACGATATGTGTGTCAAGCTCATTTAGATCAACTTCAAGCAGAGATCTGCTAATGTTCAGGAGGTCCCATCTTACTGCGCGTGGGGTTTTGTCCTCCATACCAGACCTCGGCTCAAAAATAAGAGCCCTCTCACATAGCCAATACTGCAAAATGCATAATTAAATTAGTTTACACAAATATTCATAAGATATCGGGAAATTTCATACAATGTTGGCCAAATTTGATATTCATACTTACAATAATTTGCACGGAGCATCCTTGCAGCTCGTACGTGGTGTGCCTGAAGATGTCCATTGACTCAATCAGGAATTACCAAACAGTTTTAGCCTAGCATATTTTTCTCATCAGCTGCATATTGGCAATCTGTTCCACAATATACCACGGCACCGTGCATTTACTGCCAGAAAAGAATAGAGTGGCGGACATGTATAGGATGATTATTGTAGTAAAGTCTTGAGCTGCAAGTCTTTGTATGTCTCTTATAATTTCATTTAAAGTCATTTGCTGCTCAAGCTGTTCATCCTTGATCACATCTAATTCACTCCTCCTTCTTTTCTTGACCAGAAGATCATCCAAAGCTTCTTCAATAGATACTTTCGTGATCTTCTTTATATTAGGAAAATAATATTTTATAACCTCTCTGTCCTTCATTGTACATGTCTTATTCATAATAAAATCCGCCCCAATGATAGGTAGACCAAAAGTTAGGGCAACATCCTCCACTGTTAACTTAATTTGTTTGCCCCCAATTCTAATGGTCCTTGTATCCCTATCATACTAGTCTAAAATTCTCAGTACAGCAATGTTTGATTTTAGACCCTTTTCACTCCCAAATTCCTCATTGTAGAAGGTCATGAAGATTGGGCCAAATAGGGTCTTCTTGATCGCATCTACAAAATCGCCCTGAATGTACTTTTTGAATTTCTTAATGAACTCGCACATAGATTTTAGGCTCGATCTCAGAGGACGAACCTTCAGTTGTTGTTTACCTATAGATGAAGAAACATTAAAAACTTTAGTTTAATGATTATTTAAAAATTAAAAGGGAATAAAAAATAAATTATTTTTAAAACACTGCGACCAAGGTCGCATACATCTACAGTGTAAATATAAACAACTGCGACCCAAGTCGACAGAAAAGGGAATGAAAAATAAATGACGTTTAATATACTGCGACCAAGGTCGCATAACTCTACAACGCAGATTGAAACAACTGCGACCCATGTCGTCAGAAAAAGGGAAAGAAAAACAAATGATTTGTAAAAAAACTTCGACCGAAGTCGCAAACATCTAAACCACAAATTTAAACAACTGCCACCCAGGTCGTCAAAATAGGGAATAAAAAACAAAGGATGTTTCATATACTGCGACCAAGGTCGCATTCATCTACAACGCAAAGTCAAAAAATAAATAAATAAATTTTAAAACGCTACGATCTAAGTCGCACACTTCTGCAACTCTAATTTTAACAACTGCGACACAGGTCGACAAAAAGTGTATGAAAAAAATTTTGTTAAAACACTATGAGCAAGGTCGCATACATCTACATCGCTTTTTTCAAACAACTGCGACCATGGTAGAAATAGAAGGAAATGAAAAAACTTGAAAAAAATTGGACCTTTGTCGCTGTGTTACAAAATTTATAAATTTAAAAATATATTCATGATCTCAAGTTTCAGAATCTCTCTCTTATTTGCGACATGGTCCCAAGTTTTCAAAAAAAAAGTGACAGAAACGGAATCAAATCTGAAAAAAAATTATAACTATTAAAATCTACAAACCTTAAAAAAAATTTGCTTTTGTTTCACCGTTACCTTTTTCGACGGATGATTTCTTTGGCGCCATATGTAGCAAATAGATTTTTAAAAAACGGAACAAATTTGTGAAACAATAGAACTAATCTCTTCAGAATGATCAGGTGAAATTTTAGATCTGTAAATTTTTTTGAAAGGAAATGTTTTACATAAGGTAAAAAGTTGTAAGGGAGGGTATTTTCGTCAAATACAAAGTTGAGATGACTGAGAGTAATTTAGGCGGGATTTCTCAGGTTTTTGTCCGCCAAAATTAATGACAAGTTCGTGGCTATTATGTTGCCACGTCCCGCTGGCTGAGAAACTCTCTCAGCCGTCAGTTGAGGTATAGTATCCCCTATATATATATATATATATATATATATATATATATATATATATATATATATATATATATATATATATATGGTAGAGTTATAGTACACATAGATGTAACTAAGTTAAGTTACACACACCTCTTTCCACCACACAAAAATATTTTTTTAAACACTTTGTGGGGACCACTTACATTAATTTTTATTTGTATCTCACCAAGCAAAATTTTTTGTGATTAAAAATGGTGTGTGTAATTTAACTTAGTTACACCTATGTATATTGTAACTCTACCCATATATACTTAACTTTTCTTCTTCTTTTTCATTTATCTTTTCTTTTTAAATGGTCACAGTAGATGTATATGAACCCCTGAAACATTTATGATAATGATCCAACCAAATAGACCAGAAGCAATGACTTAGTGATATAGAATCTCAGCTCGCCTTGACCATCATGTCATTTACATCATTAACTAGCTTGATCAACATTAAAATTATTCAGCTGGATGAGATATCTGCAAAGGCAATTTAGAGCGCGTTACAATTTAGAATCACCCAAAAAAAAAAAAAGAAAAGAAAAAGAACAAAAAATAGGAAATCTCCTTGCAAACGGATCTGATTTTACTCCAAAAATAGCTTTATAATTGCAGTCCATTGTAGAAGGATAGACATTTCCTCCTAGCATGAATACAGGGCATAAAAATGGATGTGAAGTACAAAGGAGAAATTATAAAAGAGCAGACATTAATAAGCTTTGAAACATGAACTTTGAATGTAGTGAAGGTGTTTAATATTGCAGGTATCATTCGCAGTCAAAACAATTTGCCTGCAGAAGACCGCAATATACCAAGTCTCCGCTTAATATTCTATCACAGCAATCGAGTCCAACTCTTGTGTTTCTCATCTTTAATCACTTCCAGATAAAAGTTGACAGGTGAACCATCAATTAGAGACGACTTTGACAAAGCTAATATCATTGACGGAAAGAAAAGACCTTCGCGGCTTGTTAAATAAAACATGGCTACTGAAATGAAAAAAAATACGTTGTGTTAAATTTCCTGATAGCAAACTGACAAATTTAACCCTTTCCTTCTTCTTTTTTTCCCCTTTATTTCACAACAGGTTATCTAATCGAACTCACCATATTAATCCCTTTTTCTTAATTCTTTGGCAAATGAAGCCTAAGAGTTTTATCCAATATAATCAAGTCACCGTTGCTCAGACACATGGTTTCTTAATGTTGTCTTATCTGGAAGTAGTACATTTACTAGACACTACACAAAACTTGATCCATCTTTAATCTAATATATAAGCCCTTAATCCTACCTAAGATAACTTATCCATGCCCTTAGCTCGAACCCATCCTATCTTAGACTTAACTCGAAGCTAACCATAATTATCTCTCATTCCTGTGCTTTTCATATCTCTAACCATAATCTTGATTCAATTCACCAATATAACAACGAAACATATCACACCTTATGGGTCTTTCTCAAAAAGAACAAACAATGTTTCAAAATAGTCAAAATCAAGTCTTAGACTGCAAAATATTGAAAACAAGAAAGTGCTGCATCTGGGTTCAACAAATTATGTCTGAATATATTTGATAAAATGAAAAGGCTAGCTTAAGAAAAACAAATCTAGACAAAATAATTATTACATTATATGAACTTGATGTAAACCTGATCAAAAAAATATATATCCTGATAAACACATGAGTTGGATATAGGTCTAGAAAATTAACCAAGGTTATTAAGAGTCAAGCTGGAGCAATCTTGAATTTGACTTGAAATCCAAGAGGGAAACAATGGTCCCTCGTGGGAAAATGCCGAAACTGAAACTAAATTCATTAGTCAAGAAAAGTTAAAGCCAAATAAATGGTTTGATTTGTACAATAATGAAACATTAAAATGTATAATTATGAAAAGTTAAATATCAATGTATGATTATATGATTATGAAAATTAAATATTAAAGCATGACAATGCGATTTGTTAATTCCTTTTCTTTTCTTTTTCAATCCTCTTTTTTATTTTTTATTTTTTTAGATAAGACTTGTAATCTTCTTACTAAAGGATCAGCAAATAATTTGCATACTAATTGAATAATGCAAATTTGCTAGTGACTAATGTTATCTTTATCGAACAAATTATTTTGTTAGACAAAGGGAAAGGCATAAGGAGAAATGCATAAAATTTATAACCCTGTGTACGCATACATGGCATGACAGGATATAGAAATGGATGTGAAGTATACACCGGAGAAATTTCTAATGAGAATATAATTGGTATTGATAGTTCTTACGGAGAAAAATGGGATCTAATTTGCCTGCAGAAGACTGCAATATCCCAAGTCTTTGCTTAATATTCTGTCACAGCAATCTAGTCCATATAAGTCTTTCTCAACTTTGATGAGAAAGACATTTCTAGAGAATTTATTTGCTGATAATTGACACATAAAGCATCAGTTAGTTGGAGAAATTTAGCATCTTTAATGTGAAAGATATTTCCAGCGACCAATTTGTTTCCAGATGAATAACAGGTGTTTTCAGTTGACAGAGACTTTGACAGAGCCTGTATTACCGACAAAAGGGAAAAGACCTTCTCTGTTGACTCAGCCAATAACGTAAAAATTGAATACAAAACACTTAAGCCTACCAGTATTTTACATCAACACCAACATGTCGACTCCCAGCTCCTATAAGCAGGCCTGTGGCTCGAGCTGGTGTCAACCACCGCTTGTTTCCTTGCCTTTTCTTCCTCTGAAAGCAAGATAAGAAATAAATTCACAGCAGATCACAAGTCAGTGGAAGACTTTGAAAGTGACGAGGCCGATATTGACAACTCGTAGACTGAACTGTGTCCCCAACATTATTTTGTGCAGTGTCAGTTGAGATCACACGTAGAGAATTCGGATTCTATATCAATTAAAACATTAATCACAGGTTTCAAATTACAATATACATGTACAGTTAACAAAATGTATAACATGTGTGTATATCAGTCGGATCCGATAGAGATATGAATTTATTTGATTTGATTTATCAGATCTGACGGCCCACATAAAAGTTCTCACAGAAATCCGTGAGAATTGTTCTTAGGAGATCAGCTCCACACACACACATATATATGGTAAAGTGTTTCTAATAGGTCTCTTTAGATTACAATCTAAGGAGACCACTTAAAACTCTAACATCCCGATTTTTTTCACAATCCGACCGCACATTATCATCTTCATGTTTTAATATGTATACATATAAAAAATCAGGTGATTTGAAATTCGTTTACTCATTGACCTAATCGTTCCATTTTATTCTACTGTTAAAAAACCGTTAATGTTTGAACTCAAAGAAAATAGAATAAACAAACTCTAAATCACGTGATTTTTTATATGTGTACATCTTAGAACATGAAGAGAATAATATGTGGTCGGTCATGAAAAAATCGAGATGTTAGAGTTTTAAACCACCTCCTTAGATTGTATTTTAAATATTTTTTGCTCATGCATCTAGTAGGAAAAACTGACAGCTTATAGTAAGTTGGTTAGTTTAACGATGTAGAACATTTGAAACCTAACAAAAATTGGTTTGTATGGGTTTTAAATGTTTAGATCAGGATCAAATGGCCATATCAAGAATTTGTATGTCTAAAAATATAGATCTAACCATCCCACTAATTTCGGCTGTCCATTTTGTGCCACTTGATGGATGGGCAAAAATATTCAAAACACTTGACTTTTGATTTTTAGTTACTTTAAATAATATAGATCAACTTCAAAGGAGTGGATCTTGTATTTGAATGTCAGATATTGGTATTTGAGTGGGAAGAATTCGGGCTCAAATGCTTCCGGAAGGACACAAGTCTATCTCTTTTATTAATACCACTATAAATAATAGAATAATTTGTTTTCCTAATTATTACTAATTCATTTAAAGTTAGATATTTGTTTATTAGTAATTATTATATGTATTGGTAAATAATTATATTAAAGGATAATCTTTATAGAAAAACAGAGATGGGGTCAGGGGAGAAAGGGGTAGCTTCGTCCCTCCAAAATGTACACCCACTAGAAGTTGGCTTATTACAATCAGACAAATTGTTTATTTTTAGTATTTGGACATCACAATCAAAATGGATAAGGCTTGGCTCAAAAGCGGAGAGATAGAAATTGGTTTACGAGAGTTTCAGTTTAAGATCGGGTTACAACCTTTGTTAAATAAAAGAGCCAGAGGAAAAAAAAACAAATATTTATATTTAATTCTAGCCACTAATTAATACTAAAATACTCTATCAGTTGGCGCACAGCCGGGGAATAGAAAAAAGAGGAGATGTAAGAAAAAGGGAGAGAAGACTAGTGACGGTCTCATTCTCTCTGTGTCTCCTTGTGTGAAGATGACCAGAGGTCACGAACTCATTAATCCGTGTCATGCCTCACATAAAAAGCATTCTGCTAGGTAAGTAATTATAAACACATATCTAATGTCTTATTGGGGAGTTTATCTATCCCGTTGATTTCATAGTTCTTAAGACACAACATGTGTTCAATCTTAGGGCTCCAAGGCCCGTTATCTTAGGTATCCCATTTCTTACTACTGCCAATGCTTTTATCAACTGTAAAAATAGGTCCATGAGATTAACTTTTGGAGACATGACTAGAGAAGTCAATGTCTTCAACCTAAAAAGCAACCTCGTGATGTTGAGGATCAAACATTTAAAGTCAACCTCATTGAGAACTTAACAAAGGAGCATAGAGAAGAGTGGGAACTAGAAATTGATTGTGACTTCGACTTAGAGTCTGATGACTTTAACCTCTAAAAGATTATCGAGTCTACTGTGAATTGGACATCAAATCTTATTTCACCAAATGTGAAGCCAATAATCTTGACTCCTCCTTCCATTGAGCCTTCCTCTTCTTTAGAGCTGAAAGATTTATCTAGCATCTTAAGTACGCCTATCTAGGTGAGACTTTTTCCGTCATAATTGCATCCCATTTGATTGACGGGCAAAAAGAGAATCTTAAAATAATTCTTAAGAGATATAAAGAAGTCATTGATTGGATTATGACCGACATAACGTAATTGAGTCCAACAATAGCATAAACAATACAAGAAAGCAAGATGAAAAATAGTTCACAATAAACTACACCCCAGTGGAAGACACTGACAGTAACAAAGCTGATATTGACAACAGAAAAAGGCATTGACTGTTCATACACTGAACCATGTCCCCAACATTATTTTGTCCAGTGTCAATTGATATCACACAAATCCCCCGCAAGTAGCCCACTGATTAGCTTTGGGTTCTTAAGAGCTTCACTCACTCACAGGTCATCGATTCGAGCCTTGCCACGGATATATTCTTCTAGTATTTCTAGTCACGACGTGGCTCCGGTCAGGCCCCGATAGTCGCCGGTGAATCCTGTCGTGTTATAGTTTTACTAGCCAAAAAAAATTGATATCACACGTCAAGAGCACTGCTAGTCCCTAGCTTTCCATGAGATTTCTGACGTGAACTGAACTGAACAATTTGGCAAAGCAAGAATTTCTCGGCTGCAGGTTTATTTAAGTACTGATTTGGCACCTAGTCATACAATCCCTCTGTCCTAATCATACAATAATGAAACATTAAAATGTATAATTATGAAAAGTTAAATGAAAAGTTAAATATTAATGTGTGATTATATGATTATGAAAATTAAATACTAAAGCATGACAATGAGATTTGTTAATTCTTTTCTTTTCTTTTCTTTTCAATTCTCTTTTTCCTTTTCTTTTTTAGATAAGACTTGTAATCTTTTTATTAAAGGGGCAGCAAATAATTTGCATACTATTTGAATAATGCAAATTTGCTAGTGACTGAAGTTATCTTTATTGAACAAATTATTTTATTAGATAAAGGGAAAGCCTAAGCATCCACAAGGAGAATGCATAAAACTTATAACCGTGTGTACACAGACATCAGTAAGTGGAGAAATTCGTTTGCAGATGACTGACAGGTAAACCATTAGTTGACGAAGACTTAGCCTCCCAGCTCCTATAAATTTCAGCAGGCTCGTGACTCAAGCGGGTATCAATCACCACTTGTTTGCTTACCTTTTCCGTCTTCTGAAACAAAATGGCCAAGAAAGAAATGTTATGGCGCCTTTCCATTTCAATAGTGCTTCAACTCTTAATCATCCAATCCATATTTCCTTGCCTGTACTCAGAGAATCAGAAAAAGCTGCATAAAAAGTGAAAGAGCAACCTTCTCACCTTCAAAGCAGGCCTCAACGATCCTCGAAACATCTTGTCGTCATGGCAGGGTGAGGACTATTGCAGATGGCAGGGGGTTGCGTGCAACAATAGAACCGGCCACGTCGTGGGACTAAACCTCCGCAGCTCTAACGGCAACATTTATAGCTGGTTGGGTGATTTGAGTGGAGAATTAAGTCCATCTTTACTCAATTTAAAACATTTGCGTCGCCTTGATCTCAGCCTGAACAACTTCACTGGAACCCCTATTCCAGAATTCTTTGGTTCCTTTGAGAACTTGAGATATCTAAATCTCTCTGGAGCAGGATTCATAGGAAAGGTACCGCCTCATCTTGGGAACCTCTCTCGCCTTCTCTATCTTGACCTTCAGCAACACTATGCTCTGAATTTCCCTCTATTTTTGTATGCCAATAACCTCAGGTGGCTCCTGCATCTCTCTTCTCTTAAATACCTCGACTTGACCCATGTGAACCTAACTGTAGCCGTAGATTGGCTACACATGGTTAATATGCTTCCTTCTCTTACTTCCCTGAACCTTGAGTTTTGCGGACTTCACTTCATTCCCAGCCATCTTCCCCATATTAACTTCACCGCCCTAACACCCTAGACCTTTCATTCAACAATTTCAATTCTACCTTACCCCAGTGGTTAGGGAATATTAGCAGCCTCACCAATCTGAAACTTGGGGATAATTATTTCTATGATCCCATCCCTGATACCATTGGTAACTTAATTTCTCTTGAAGTCCTAGACCTTTCAGCCAACAATTTCAATTCTACCTTACCCCAGTGGTTAGGGAATATTAGCAGCCTCACCACTCTGAATCTTTGGGGTAATCATTTCTATGGTCCCATTCCTGATGCCATTGGTAACTTAATTTCTCTTGAAGTTCTAGACCTTTCATTCAACAATTTCAATTCTACCTTACCCCAGTGGTTAGGGAATATTAGCAGCCTCACCAATCTGAATCTTCTGGGTAATTATTTCTATGGTATGATGCGGAACCTCTGTAATTTGAATACTCTAAATTTGTCTTACAACAAATTCAGCGGAGAGATTGATGAATTGGTGGAGGGGCTCCCAAACTGCACCCAACGGAGGCTACAGACACTGAGGTTATCTGGTAACAAGTTTAGTGGCAAATTGACGAAAGGGCTAGAAAATTTGGTGAATTTAAACACTCTTGGTCTCTCCAATAATCAACTAGAAGGCCCTATACCAGCAGAGATCGGAAAGTTGTTGCAGTTAACTCATCTTGATTTGAGTTGGAATTCCTTCAAGGGTGTTGTAACCGAAGCTCATTTTGCAAATCTGACAAGATTAAAATGGTTGGGATTGTCTGGAAACTCCTTAACCATTTCTCTGGATGAAAGTTGGGCTCCTCCTTTTCAACTCGAAGGTCTCGAATTGGGCTCATGTTTGGTGGGGCCCTTTTTTCCTGCTTGGCTTCAACATCAAAAGCAAGTTTCTGATCTGGACTTGTCTAGCTCAGGGATTTCAGGTACAGTTCCTGAATGGTTCTGGAATTATTTCCCTCCTTTCATCAATGCCTTGGACCTCTCCAACAGTCGGATCAGTGGCAAGTTGCCAGAATCTCTTTATTTTGCGCTGGGGAGTGAAATTTTATGAGTTCTAATCTGTTTGAAGGTCCATTACCTCCAACTTTGCTATGTAATACTAGTATTTTAGACCTCTCCAACAACTCCTTTTCAGGACCACTTCCGAGCAATGAATCTCCATGTTTAGAGGTCCCAGCTCTTTCAAACAATCTTTTCAATTCTAGTATGCAATCATCCTGGAGCAAAGTAAGCGAATTGTTCTTCCTTGATCTGTCAGACAATAATTTCTCAGGAGAGATCCCCATTGAATGGCCAACAAAATCCATTGCATATATAAATTTAGGCGGCAACCACCTCTCAGGCAGAATTCCTAGTTCATTGGGCTCTTTAACTTGGCTCCGCACTTTGGGACTGAGTAATAATAGTCTCTCAGGAAAGTTCCCATCGTCTTTGCATACCTGCAAAAGTTTACGTTTCCTCGATCTCAGCCAAAATAAATTTTATGGAAACATTCCAACATGGTTAGGAGAAAGCTTTCCGGAATTGTCCTACCTCATCTTACGATCAAATATGTTCTCTGGGAGCATTCCTTTACAGTTGATGCAGCTTCATTATCTTCAGATTTTGGACCTTGCAGAAAATAATCTCTCAGGAGCAATACCTTATCACTTAGGCAATTTCAGTTCAATGGCTTCTATAACAGAATATGACATGTGGTTACCTAGTAATTTCCATATGGGAATGGAACAAACATTCATAATTTACGATTATCTTAGCTTCTTTTTGTTTACAAAAGGAGGAAAGCTAAAATACACAAAGAATGGCTTTTTAGTGACAAGTATTGACTTAGCAAACAATCATTTGAGAGGAGAGATTCCTGAAGACATTGGAGATCTTATTGTATTGGTGAACTTAAATTTGTCTTCAAATCAGTTACAAGGAAAAATTCCAGAGACGATAGGCAGACTGCAAGCTCTAGAATCACTTGACTTGTCAAGAAACAAACTATCTGGCAACATTCCTTTCAGCTTGTCATTTTTGTCTTCCTTAAGCCACTTGAACTTGTCCTACAACCATCTTTCAGGAAATATTCCATCTGGAAATCAGCTCCAGACTCTGAATGATCCATCTATTTATGCCGACAATGTTGATCTTTGTGGGCCTCCTCTTTCAAATAACTGCTCAAGCAATAACACAAATGGAGAGGGTAACGGAGGGTATGAGGATAGTGATGACGATGAAATGGTATGGTTAAACCTCGGCATGGGTCTGGGATTTGAGGTGGGATTTTTGGCCACATGTGGCGTCTTATTGTTCAAGAAGACATGGAGGTATGCCTATTTTCGATTCTGTGACAATATTTATGATCAGTTATATGTGGTAGTGTTTTTCACACTGGCTAATCTGAAGAGGGCTAGGATGGACAGAAACTGAGTGTGGAAATTATTATGGCTTAATTCCTTAATTCTGCTGTAATACAAAGCACTTTTTAGTTTTCGGCTTGAAGAATATGGCATCTATTATCTACTATTATTGTATAAAGATGTATGTTAGATGAAATATTTGGCTTTGGGAATAATTTTTGGGCTTGGCATGGTAGACATGAAAGTTTGCTCTCCTTTGTTCTTTTACTGCTCTTCATCATGCTTCGGTCCTTCTACTGCACTTTGTCATGAGGTAACTCATTCTTGGTTGCTATCTATTTCAGTGTGTTTTTCACGTTTTGATATTTTGAATTTAAGGGTTATAAATACATAGCAAAAGGTATTTCTCCATGTTCATCTTATTGTGAATACTTATTCCTATCTCTATTACAAAAATGCACAGTGCACAACCTCCTAAGGTTTTTGTCATGTGTCAGAAACAATGCCAAGTTACCAACTTTTGTATTTATTATTGACACACTTTATAATTCACATGCATACCTTTTGCATTAAGACCCCTTAGAATTTAAATCTGTTATTCCATATTATTTGTGCATATAGTATTACTGATATCAAAATGGTTATTGTTAAATCTCTCACATTCCTCATTCAATATCTCTCCATTTGCATATGATACCACACTATTAATGCGCCTTTGCTATTTTCTGTTGTCATTTGAATATAAGTCGTGTTTATGTTCCCATCTTCTCGTATGTGATCTGACTCAAGATTGATGGATGTCAGACTGATGTATGAAAAGTTTGACAAGTATGAAAATTTGCTATTAGATGAAAAATTACAAATGGAAAGGATAGCATTGAGTTCTCATATTCCACTAATGGGTTGTGACTTATAATTCATGGAGTTTGGTTGACCTAAGGGAAATTTGTAGTGTACTAGTGTTACTTGACAAACCCTTATTTCTCAATTTTATCTATTGTTTTGTTTAAAGTACATTGCTATTATTAAAAAAAAAAATTCTCAAACATTCATTAACATTGACTTTATTTAGTTATATACTAGTCAATTTTGAGAAAGAAAATTCTAGTGAAAAAAATGTAGCAATACATTTTCATTTGCATGGCAGTTGCAGTTTTCTAGTAAACCTTCAACATGCATGTTAACCCTCCAAATTGATGATCTCCTCCACTGAACATGATATCCATGCTCTAAACTACTTGTAGAATAAAATCATGGGGATTGATGGTGAGTTGCTTATATATCAAGTGGTTAAAAGTTGAAGGTTTCTCCCAAAAAGGAAAAAAAAATTAAGCCACTACATGGATGGGTAAACGATTTTTTGAGCCACTTGATTTTTTATTACAAGGAGTTCACAACATGGAGGCCATGTTAATGGGTGGATCATCCCTTTAGATTATCTGCCATCTTTTATATATGCTACTCACTTACTTTTATTAAAAAACAAAAATATAGTATGCTTTATTTAGGATTATTTTTTTCCACATAACCCTAAAACAATCTTTATATTTCCAAATAACCCTCAATAATCTTTAAGTCTGGTCAAATAACCTTCAAAATAACTGAAATACTCTCACTTCCCATATTCTTTTTGTCACTACCTTCAATTCATTTTTTAAAGCATTTTAATCATTTTGGCATTATTTGACAAAATTTAAGGATGTTGAAGGGTTATTAGAAAATACAAAGATTTTGGGGGTCACAACCATTCTTGTTCAACCCAAAAGTCCATTTAAAGGTGATGTGTATAGCTTACTATGCATAAAATTCTTGGGTTTTTTGGATATAACTCCCAAATCTTCTCTATTTAGAAAATTACCCCTCCATCATTGAATTGTCAATTGACCCTCTAAATCTTTCATGTCCTTAAAAAGGCTACTCATCTAGATAGGTTTTGGATAGATTAAGATTGTTTTATCTGCTATACTTTTCTCTCTTTTTCATTCTAACATAACCCAAATTCTCCCAATCCCAAAATTCTTCTCCCTTCTCCTACGTTCTTCGTTCTCTTTCTTTTTCTTCTTCTCTCTACCAATCTCCTTAAATTCAAAATTCCCTAAAATTTTCTTAAATCTTACCTCAAAAAGTTTCTACTTTTTTTTTAGTCTTGTCGTTTGCTCACAGATGCTCATCTCGAGGTAGATGTGGTTAATAGAGACTACAATAAGGATAATGGTGTCTCTAGGGGTTTGGAGCAGAAGGATGGAGAGGGAGTCACGAATTGGGAGTCAGAAGTTACAAATGTGGATGGAAGATTGGATGTATGAGTGAGTTTTGAGCTTCGAAAGAGGGGTAAATGTAAGAGTTAGCTAGAGAGGATGATGGTGTATGTGTGGTGGTGATGTGTGAGCGGAGTTAGGTAGTCTAGAGATCTAGAGGAAGGATAGATGCAGGAGTTAGAGAGGTGAAGGTGTATGTGTGGTGCTAATGTGTAAGTGAAGTTAGGGAGTGTTGGAGATTTGAGGCGGATTTGGTTTTGGTTTTGGTTTTGAGAAAAAGAAGAAAAGAAAAAGTCTCATTTATGAGTAAATTTTTTATTTTGAATCTTTTCTGGGAGTGATTTTAGATGGAGAGACGATAAAGAGAAGGAACAAAGTTGGCTTGGAAACTTAAGTTGGGGATGAAATGCTTAATCATCCAAATTAGGAAAAATTAGTCATCTAAGAAAAATAAGTCAGGTAATACAAAAAAAATGTATATTCTCTTCTTATTCTAAAGGCGTAATGATGTGAGGGTGAATTTCTAACACTAGAAGATTTTAAGGGTCACTTGGATATATGAATGATTTGGGAGATAGTTTCTAATAACTAAGGATTTAAGGTTACCCTCCATCATATTTACACCCACCCATTACTAATTACCCAAGTTAAATCCCCATTCGATAACTGTGAGGATTGAACTTGGAACCTACCTTTTGAGAGGGAGCGGTGTTACCAAGTGGGCAAAGTCAAATATGCATACAAATATGGTATTATTGAAATAAATTTGGTTATTACTGATATCCAGATTTGTTATTCATACTACAGTGTGAGATAAAGTATTTCCAAACCAATATTTGAAGTCATCTTACTTTTAAACATGCTTACTTTCCATAAATATCATAAAACCCAATGCACTATATACTGATTCTTTTCAAGTTTTTTTTCCAAATAACACCCAAAGCATCTTTCTTATTTTCAAATAACACCCCTAAAAAAATTATATTTTAATAATGCCCAAGGCAAAAGTATTTGTATTTTCAACAAGCTCTAATTATCTTTAAGTTTGGTCAAATGACCCCAAAATGACTGAAAGTACTCACTTTCCATATTCTGTTTTTCATTAATTTCAATTCATTTTCGAGACCCAACATTTGAAATCAATTTAACACTCTCTTTCACGTGAAGGGTAGAGTTGATATTTTTGAGGGGAAATATACGCAAAAAAACATCCTACTTTTGGGTGAGAGAGATGGGTGTTATAACGCAAACATGATTCGACTATAATTAGATACAGACTAGCCCCCTTTTTGACCAAATTAGCCAGTATGACAATCCTCATGTAAATATGTTCCGTACCCCTACTTTGATTATAAATATCCATCAAAACCCTCTCTAGAGTATTACCTTTTTCCATTAGCTAGACCAGCCCATATAAATAGGGACACACAACGAGTTGAAGACTTACAGAAAACAATTTGTGGTAATCGCTTGAGTTTGATTTGCAACTCTAACAACTATACTTCTCTTGATTGGCATTGCATAAGGATCCCTCATTGGCTGGTTAAGTGGAGGAAGCAGCGAGATTTTTGAGTAAGTCGAAATATTTTGAGGTGATGTGTTTTAAGAGTGCGTGCATTGATGCTTTAAGTAGCAGAAATAGAGATTGTTTATGTTGTGTACTATTGACAAGAAAATGTAGTGGCCTTGCTATTGCCTAGTCAAAATGATTTGAACATTAGTGCATATTGGCTGTGTGAGAGGTTATAGTGAGTATTTTGTGTGCGCTTTTGTTTTCTGGGCTCTCTGTCTCAAATTCTTTATCATTCTTTATCAAATGTTTGGCAATTGCAGCAAGAAATAGAGTGGCAACCGTGTTGAGTGCTAACTTTTGGTCATTTCGTTCAGTCATGCCAGTTTATGGCGAGCTGTGGACATCGACAAAATATGGGGTGTTTGAGTGGCAGTGGTCAGTGGATAGAGAGTGAATTAGGAGGAAATTCTGGAGGTTGTACCACAAGAGGCACAACTGCAGCAGGGGATGTTTGGCTGGATGGAAATCAAATAGCCAAAATCAGCCAAGAATGTTGCAGAATCTGGCAACAAAAATGAGGGTGCCATTTCAGTAAATTAATCCACTTAATTCCTAGCCATAACAGCAATAACTAGTATGTCATGACAACAAATTAACCATCTTTAATTCCTAATGGAACCCAATTAGCAATGCCTCAAACAAACAGAAGAAAGAAAATGTGTAATTTTTTGCAATTTTGTTAGAGCAAATCAAACAACATAGTGTAGAGAGAGGGTCAAAAACATGGACAATAGAGTTTTTTAAACTCTATAACAGAACTTCGGTCGACCGGCGGTCGACCAACGTGCACACGTACAGGGGATGAGATATCCAGCATATCGGTCGACCAAGCGGTCGACCGACCTGGATAGTAAAGAAGGAATCCTTTGAATCTGTTGACCGATCAGTCGACCGATCTTTCCAGTAAGTCCTGCAAGAGACTAGAGAATTGAGCGGTCGACGGGCGGTCGACCTGCGGTCGAGTCAGAGTTAATTCTAAACCCGACCTGGGCTGTTTTGGGGGTTTTTTTCTCCGAGGATGTAACCCATGTTTTTTATGAAGAGAGAAAAGTGAGTTCTTGTGAGAATCTCTTGTAAATCTTCTTGTAACCTTATGTATATCAATAGATCTCTCCCTTCTGCCTCGGGGACGTAGGCATCTTATCGAACGCAATAAATCCTTATCTCCTCTCTCTTTGTGTGTGTGTTTGTGCATCTAGGGTTTGTGTTCTTGGCATGCTCCAGTCCCAACAAATGGAATCAGAGCTCTAGGCAATGTTTGGGCTTCGTTTGGTGGAGTGGATCTTAATTTGGAGCTTGATTCTTGGAGATATCGAGTTTGGAGTGGATAAAAGTCAGATTTTATTGTGTTGGATCTCATCTCCTACATTTGGGTGGAGAGATCAATTGAGACTCTTCTTAGGGTTACAATTGAAGGTAAAATTCCTATCTTTATCTCCTAGATCATTCCATAGTTGCTATACTTGCATGGTTGGTTGAATTAGAGTAGAAATGGCCGAAGAAATATCCGATGGGAGTAGTTCTTTTATTGTAAGGAATATACAAAATTATCACTATACAAAAATTGATGTGGTGAAATTTGATGGCACAAATAACTTCGGATAGTGGAGTTGTAAGGTGTTGGATGCGCTAAATGCGCAAAACTTGGAGGATGCTTTCAATTATAAGAGAGGCCGGAAGAGATGGAGGACAAGGTTTGAAAGAAAATGAACAAAACAGCGTGTGGAGTGATTAGATTGTGTTTATCACAAGACTTAAAATATGATGTGATGAATAAGACTTCTACAAAGATATTTTGGGAGACCCTTACGAGCAAATATTTAACGAAGAGTGTCAAGAATCGCTTGCATTTGAAAAGGAGACTATATCGTTTTCAGTTAAAGACGAGGTTGCTATTAGCGATCATGCCAAGACTTACACAAAGCTTCTCGTAGACTTAGTGAATGTGGATGTGGTGATTGAGGAGAAAGACAAAACCTTAATATTATTGAGCTCTCTACCTGATGAGGGATATGAGACCTTTATCCTCACCCTGATAAATGAAAGAATATCAATGAAATATTTTGAGGTAACTACTTCCCTTGTGAATCTCGAGCTGAGATGGAATGACAAAAAGTTCTTAGGTGGTATATCAACGGAGGCATTGACCGTGAGAGGAAGGAGTCCAAACCAAAGAGGAGAAAATTATGGTAGATTGAAATCGAAATTACAATATGGCAACCATAGTTTGACTCGTAATCAGTGTACATTCTGTGAACAAACTAGTCGGTGGAAGAAGGATTGTCCCAAGCTTAAGAAGAACAAGCTGAAAAAGAAGTCAGAAATACCATCAGAGGTGAATGTCGCCAAATCAGATGGGAATGAATTTGATTCTTCTGCTTTCTCATTCTCTATCACATTGTCAATAAGTTACTCGAATGCTTCGGAGTGGCCATTGGATACGGGGGCTACCTATTACATATGTCCCAGGATGGAATGATTATCTAGTTTAGAGAAGTTAGACAATGGCGTAGTAATCATAGGAAATGACGCCGCATGTCAGATGGTTAGGATAGGTACCGTTTGAATCAAGATGTTCGATGGTGTGATTAGAAATTGATGGATGTGAGATATATTCCTCAGATGAAGAAGAACATCATCTCAGTTGGAGCTGTGAAGTCGAAAGGGCTCAAGGTGACATTGGAGAATAGAATTCTCAAGGTCACGAAGAGGTCCTTGGTTATGATGAAAGAGATCAGAGACAGGAACTTGTATTACTTGAAGGGTAGTACAGTCACAGGTTCTTAGACGGCTTCAGTGGTTTCAAATGTAGATGCTACACAGTTATGGCATATGAGACTTGGTCACCCAAGTGAGAAGTCTATGTAAGCCTTCACAAAGTAAGGCTTATTGAATGGTGCAAAACTTGCAATTGAAATACTATGAGCATTATGTCTTGGGCAAGAAGACCAAGGTGAAGTTTGGCACCGTGATTCGCCGTACAAAGGAAATTCTTGATTATGTGCATATAGATGTTTGGGATCCCTCTAAGAATGCATCTCTTGGAGAAAAATATTATTTTGTCTCCTTTGTGGATGATTACTCTAAGCAGAACTGGGTGTACACTATGTCGCATAAAAGCCAAGTCCTAGGTATCTTTGTGGAGTGGAGAAGGAGAAAGGAGTTGCAAACCGGCAGAAAGAAAAAGATACTCAGGTCCGATAATGGAGGTATAAGAGTGATTCATTTCTGCAGTTGTGCCATGATGAAGGCATTGAGTGACACTTTACAGTTAGAGAAACTCCGCAACAGAATGGGTGACAGAAAAATTTAACCATACCTTACTGGAGAAGGTACAGTGCTTGTTGTCAAATAGTGGACTTTGAACAAGTCCTTTTTGGGTGAAGCGATGACTTATGCGAGTCATCTTATAAATAGATTGCCATCGTCTGCAATAGGAGGAAAGACTCCGATGAAAATGTGGCCGGTCAAAGCTGCTACATATTATGACATTCTCCGTATGTTTGGATGTTAGGCTTATTATCATGTGAGTAATGGGAAGTTGGAGCCACGAGCTAGAAAGGCCGTGTTTTTAGGGTTCAAAAGAGGAGTGAAAGGATACAAGCTATGGAATTCTGAAGACCGGAAGATAGTTCTGAGCAGAGATGTCACTTTTGATCAGTCTTTTATGGTGAAAACTTCAAGCTCTCAGCAGGTAGAGAGTGGCCAGACCAAGGGGATATCGCAAAGGGTGGAGAGCGATGCATCTTCACCATCTCCAAATAGTACTGTATTGTTTGGGTGCCGACTGTTGTGACACAGTATGAGCGTCATGTACAAGAAAAGAAAGATAAAGATGATGTGATTGAGGATCCATAGCCAGAGGGTCAGGTCTCAGATTTAATTGCCGCACACAAGCCCAAAAGAAATATACAGAAACCTGCTCGTTTTTCAGATATGGTTATGACCTATACACTTCAAGTAGAGGTCGTGGAAGATAGTGTTTCAAGTACATTTAGAGAAGAAGAGTTAGCTCTGAGTCTGAATTGTGGAGAAAGGCCATGGTGGAGGAGACTGAGTCTCTCCATATCAATGACACATGGGAACACACAGAATTGCCCAAAGAGAAGAAGGTCATTGAATTCAAATGAGTTTATGCGAAGAAAGAAGGATCTCCCGATGGTAGTGTATTACAAGGCCTCTTGATAGCCAATGGCTATACTCAAAGGGTGGGTACAGATTACAACGAGGTGTTCTCGCTTGTCATGAAGCACTCTTTCATTAGTATACTATTGGCACTTTATGACTATGAGCTGGATCAACTCAATGTGAAGACCGCCTTCCTACACGGCGATCTTGAGGAGGAGATCTACATGATACAACTAATAAAGTTACAGGGAAGAAGTTAGTGTGTAAACTTGAGAAGTCGCTATATAGACTAAAGCAGACGCTGAGACACAAGCGCTTCACAAGTTTATGTGTGATCGTGGTTGCACCAGGAACTTATAGGACCCATGCTTTTACTTTCGCAAGCTACCAAGTAGTGAGTATATCTATCTACTCTTGTACGTAGGTGATATGCTATAGCTGCTAAGAATAGATCATTGATAGATAAGTTGAAAGCACAATTATCTTGTGCGTTCAAATGAAAGATCTAGGAGAAGCTAAGAGGATACTGGATATGAAAATTGGAAGAGACAAAGTGAAAGGGAGAGTGAGTCTGACTCATAAAACTATTTGCAGAAGGTGCTTCAGAAGTTTCTGATTAGTGATGAACTTAAGTCTATGAGTAGTCTATTGGCCCCGCACTTTAAGCTTTCAGGTAGAATGTCTCTAAAGATTATAGATGATCGTGAATATATGTCTCATGTTCCATACGCCAGTGCAGTTGCTACTCTTAAGTATGCTATGGTGTACATTAGACTGGATTTGTCACGGGCTGTGAGCATAGTATCGAGATACATGCATGATCCTAGTAAGGGTCATTAGGAGGCTGTGAGATGGATTATACGGTATATCAAAGGTACAGTAATTGTTAGATTGGTTTTTGAGAAGGATGTTGGAGGTAAGCAGGAGTGCACAGATTATGTGTACGCTAAGGATCTTGACAAGCGCCAGTCCACTATAGGGCATGTCTTTACCTTGTCGCAGGCATCGTTGAGTTGGCGATATACTTTA